>JABUQX010029429.1:0-17500 GCA_015478945.1 Trachelipus rathkii | reverse complement strand
TTATATAGCCACAGAAAACAAATAGGCCCTACATAATCTGGCAACACTTTGGTATAATGATACTAGATTCAATAATAATAATAATAATAATAATAATAATAATAATAATAATAATAATAATAATAATAATAATAATAATAATTTTGAAAACTTACATCACAGTGCCAGCGTTAATAAATGACCTCATCTTATAGTCATTTTCAGGGTGTGACTATAATAGGTCGACATGAAGACGGCAGCTTAGTGAAGAGGTCGAATAGAGAGATAACATATACATAAAATTATGTAGACATTTATATATTATACATGTGCAAATGTAGTCTCGGTTTATCACTTGACAGAATTTGAAGTAATAATAATGATAATAACTATAACAAAAACGAAATGTTGTCAGACCTTTAAGATCAAAATTAAGGCACCAATGGTTTTAGTAATTTCTTTTTAACAAAATAGACTCCAATTAAAAAAATATGTTGTTCTATAATCAAATGGGGAGAAAACAAAAACTTAAATCACATGAGGAGGTATTAGCGGAGCAAAAATTAAACACAAACACTCTGTGTCTATAGCACGAATGGTGTGAAACCAATCTAACATGAAATAACTGAAGCTGTCGTATGTAGGATGCTGTATACTATTCCTAGCTCGTTTCAGAATTCTAAGCATATAATACGATCGAGCGAGAGAGAGAGACTGGGCAATTTATCCTCAATATCTGCCAGTACGCGCCTTTGTCTTGCTATTTTTTAAAGACATTTTTTTATTGTTTCTTTCACTCAAATTCAATATCTGGTCGCGCCTTTGTCTTGCTATTTTTTAAAGACATTTTTTTATAAAATTAATTATATTAAAAGGTAACTTTGGTAAAATATCGGCGTAACCTGGCATGCGAGGAGGCCATCGTTGTTTTTAGCCGAAATACTCCATCTTAGGTATTGTCCCGAGGAGCGCAGTACCATACACTGTGAAAGTGATAATTTAGTACAGCATTAGATATAATGTTGACCACTTTTCAATCATCGCTCCTATACGGTGAACGTGCGATAACACTCTTAGGTGCTTATCAAATGCTCGCATAAAAGAGTCATTTAAAGCTCAGACATGTAGGAGCTTATAGAAAACAATTTATTTTTCTTCATGAATTAATTTACGCATGTCTCTTTTATTCACTCTTTACTATCTATCCCTTATAATACTTTTAAATTTATAAAAGTCAAAAAACTTCAAGTTGTTATATTAATTATTGTTAGTTTTGTTTTACCTTCTTTTAGTTTATTAATAATATTTTTTATTATATTTCACATACTTCTGAGTTCTCACTCTCAATATCTATGTCTCTGTCAAGACCATTGTCCACGTTATTCGATGCAATTCTCGTGAGAGGAGAGAGTTTTATAGTTAAAAAAATATAATCTATGAATTATAATAATATATATATATCATAATTTACATTTTGATATTTATTCCAACTCATAATTAAATAAAATCATTTAATTAATAATATCATCATTATTCCCTAATAATATTACTATATCCAATATTTTTGTAGACTATTATTTTAATGAAATAATGAAAATACAAATTAAAAATCTAAAACTCCCTTTTCACAATATATATATAATATAAATTTTAACTAATATACACTAATCTCATCATTATATAATAATCCATACAATATTCCCAAATAATACCATAAATCACATTCGTTTTTTACTAAATTATTTACCCATATAATAATACAAATAGCAAATGATAATTTTGCCACAAATAATAAATCAATAATAAATAATAATAATAATAAATAATAATAATAATAATAATAATAATAATTTCTGGATTTCATAAATGGATATGTTTAAATCTATATCTTTTCGATTCATACAATTCCTTAAAGTATAATAAAAAAATATATAGATTACTATATAAGTATATATTTAATTAATTAATTATTATTATATTTATTATTTATATATAATAATAACATTAATTAATAAATTAGAATAATAGACTATGATATTATATATATTTCATTTTAATATATTTTTATGTATCTATTAATTTAATTATTATTATGATCTATTATATTATTAATTTATCTCATATTTTAATATTAACAATTTATGTAGTCATAAACAGTTTTATGGTCTTTAAAACCTCTTATTCATATCTACCATGTTTTAGGTTTGTGCATATAATAGAGCTTATGGTTGACAATAGCTCGCGCAGTTACATTTGTTAGCTCCATATTCAACAGATTTCTAGGATATATTCACGTATTTAATATCACTAGCTCATTAGTATGAGTCATAATAATTATCTATAATTAGATGTTTGATGATGTACTAAATATTTATAAATTTTATAATTTATTAATATTTTATTTTCTTAGAGTTTTGAATAAAAATTATACCCATATAAAGCCTATTAAATTATAGATTTTATATTTTCCACATTTATTATATTATTATTTATTATTATCTATTATAGAATTTGTTGATGAGTTATTATATTAACTTATGTAATTATTATTAAATTTTTATATAGTTAATATATTATTATATTACATTATTATTATTATAATAATCTTAAATTATTATTATTACATTATTTATTCATTATTACTATAGCAAGCAAAATTTAGGATTATAGATGATATCATCAGAAGTCACTCACCTATAAAATTCTCTCGTACTATTATATATATATAAACTAAACTAATGACTTTTAGGAAGAATTGGATAATAGAAATACGATCACAAAAATTTACTCCTACACTTAAACTTTCATATACACACACAAATATAAAACTATTATAATAACTTCTACTTACGCAAATATTATTCGAAACCCTCTATTAATAAATTATTAATTTATATAAAGGTACATATAAGATAATAATAAGTAACAATATATAAAATAGAAACCTCAAGCACCTCTTGTGATGAAGAAATAAATTAATACAAATTAATAAAAATAACTCTTAAAGAGGGAAACGAACGTTAGTCATTCTGAGCGCACTTTCACATTAATTGGATTGTATAAAGTCACGGACGACTATTAGGAGACTCACTCTAGATATTTCTAGTGTTTCAAATGTTGCACAAGATGAAGTATCATAAGTATATGATATAATATAATTAATTATAATAATAAGAATATTTATAATGTATAAGGGAATAATTTATACACTTTATCGTAGTACTAAAGATAAATGTCAAGGATAAAATCATACTATCGCATTAAAGGGTGCTCTATGTCAAAAATATGTAAACTTTACTGAATTAATAACAAAGAGATTATATTTATTAACCTTAACAACGAAATTAGACAACATGTGAGAACCGGGGAATCAATAATACACATAAGGTACTAATATATTAAAAATTACTAATAAAAAATCTAAATTATATATAAAATTAATTATATTAAAAAATTGCACCTATACATGATATAATAATATATCTATATTATAAAATTGATAATATTAGTTGCAAATAAGTAAATAGTTATTAGCGAGTAAATCTATAAGCATTTTTTTGTTCTTACATTATAATTTATGTATTGAAACTGGATCAAGTATTTGAATATAGAACAAGAAAATATCTTTTCCACATACTTACAATGAAATTAACTCATATTAGATGAAATTATAATTATAATTGAGTCCTACACTAATATAATAATAATATTATAATATTAATAAATTAATAATATATAAGAACATTTACTGAGCATACTATAAGGAATAATTGAGTACATGATAAGAAAGGAAGCAGAAATTATAAGATAGATATAGAAGACAGAAGAAGAAGAAGAAGACAAGAAGAAGATAGAAAGAAGATAATAACTAGAAGAAGAAGAAGAAGAAGAAAAGAAAAGAGTAAAGATAGAAGAAGATGATAAGTATAAGAAATGAAGAATAAGAATTATAATAATATAATTAATGATAAATAAATAAATAATTATAATAATAATAATTTAATAATTCTACTATATCATTTAAAATCAAATTTAACACTAAATATAATAATTAATTATAAGACATTTTATTAGAATAAAACAAAATTATATATAATTAATAAAATTCACTATATCTAATAAACTCATTATTGTTGTATTCGGAGAGAGAATTTTATTCAATTGTTATTTATTATTATTATTTATATTATTTATAAAAGTGATGTAGTTAGTGAGAATTATTGTGTTGTCACTATGATATATTATGTTAAGTACAGATAGATTAAAAGAGCGACTATCTTATATTAATCAAATATATCGTAAAGACCAAACGTTGGACAAGAAATCGCACTTGGAGCCTTAACCTCTAATATAAACCTCTTCTGTCCATTCCTCAATTAGTCCTTGAGGTAACTCGATATAAGTCCATAAACCGTAGAAGAATATCAATTACAGTGTACTTCTATATTTGTATATAAGAACTCCATATAGGAGTGCATACGCGTCAGGGTATATATAGTGATGGTATTACTGACTCCTAATAGGTTATTAGTATACTCACAAGAATCATCTTTTCGCTCTCTCACTAGAATAGAGCAGGAGCACTCCATGACTTAATAAGTGGAATAAACATATACTTAACTTTATTTTCCTACTAAGCCAAAAGTAGGATCTATCTTTTCTTCATTATTTTAATCTTAGTTATTTATTATTTTTCTCTTTCACTCACGAGAGTTCGGACTGAGAATTTCATTCAAGATGGGTGTATATTGTAAGATTTCATATAGGATATCTTAAATAAATAACCTTTTCTTTTCACACTTTCTAATATCTTATCACTTCTTTCTTCCTTCTTCTTCATTATATACCTATTTCATCATTCTGATGATGCCATTTTCTACAGGAAAGATTTCTTATTTTTTCTATCTGAATTATTTTTTTTTTCTTCCTCTTTATACTCAATTATTCACAAGGAATAATTAGATTGCTTTCTATTGAGCTGTTGATTTCTTCTAGTACTCTATTCTTCTTTTTCAGTGTCTCATAAAAAATGCCCAATTTTGACCCATTGATCAATACTCGCTTCTTCTTATTCTTTCTTCTTTCACTCTTATCCGCTTACGCATGGAGTTATTATCATTTATTTTTATTTCTTTATTTTTCTTATTTTTTCTCTTATTTTTTATTTATTTTCTTCTATACACTCATCCTTCTTTCTTCTTTCTTCATTCTTCTTCTTCTCCTTATATTATTATTATTAATTCTTTCATTCATCTATTCTTTCTTTTTTTTTTTTTTTCTAATTATCTTTATATTTCTATAATATTTATTACTCTATTATCCTATCTAGATATTTTGAATTTCAACTGTAATCTATCATATTAAGCTCTATATATATTGATCTCATCACAGCCATAATACCTTATATTCATTACTTAATTTCTTCAAATCTAACACTTCTTTCTGTTATTTATCTCTTGTTCTCTTATGTTTATTATTCTCTTGTTATTATATTAAAGTTTATATAATTTTATATAATTTTTGGTTAATTATATTATTACACTTCCTTCTCTTTATTACACATACTTTATTATGCTATTATTGTATCTAGAATTTAGTGTCTGATTAAGTACTTAATTTCCCCTAATCGATCCATTAATGAATTTAAATTTTACTCTTTTCTCTATTATAACGTTTTCTCCTACTTATTATTATATCATTTCTCCTTTAATATATCTATCTGTCGGCAGCCTCCTGACTGGCCAGCAGCTGTGGCGCAGTTTGCATGGCCATAACTTATACCTACTATAGTTTTCCATTGATATTCTTGATTGTAGAACATTGGGAATCCTCTGTCATCGGAGAGCGTGGAGTACTGGTAATTATACAATTAGATATTCCTCTTCATTTCACATACGTTGTATACAGGCGCGGACTATACTTACTACATATTGTATAATATATATACTCTCTGCTCTTATACTCTAACTCAAAAAGAGAATTAATACTTATATATAATAAAAAGTAGAATATATGAAACTCCATTCCAATATCTGTCAACAGATTATTGCCACACAAAATATCCGAATATCGAAGAAGTTTTATATTAACAAAAGTGCAAAACTTCAGATCATACATGTAACTAAGAAAAAATAGTAATCTTTATCCACAATGGATAAAATTTTCCAATCCCACAAATATTCACTATAAACATATTAATTACCAATATAATGAATATTAAGCATTTTTTGTTCAACAGCCTTCAATTCTATCACATTAACTGCGCTCCTAAATATCATATACGCAAGCCATATAAAAAACACAGAGAAATACATAACACTAAACTATCCCATTCCTGACCCTGCACACTAACCTAACACAGGCTGAACAACATACATATACCAAGAAACAGCCTAATCAATTAAAAAAATGCGGGAAGGAGAGAAACGAACACTACTGGTATCTTACACCATATAAATAACTATACTTACTAATATATTATACTTTCTCTCAATTCTCTTCATAGTAAATTTCAAATATCTCTACTATATATTATATAATTATATTGATTTATTTTATATAAAATTATATGTTTTATACTGACTACTATTTACTATGTACCTATATCATTTTGTTATAAAACTACTATATATATATATATATTATAATAATATAACACATTGACTAAATTCAAATATACTTGAATCACATTATTATGAGAGTAAGAATACACAAAATATTATACTCTCTATCTATTATTCTATTATATTATTTATACTAATATCACTGATATACTGAGATAGATATATATAACTTATATCATTATAATAATATATACTTTGTTGTGTGTATGTGTATGTGTAGGTGTACTATAAATATTTCAATACTAATTAGTTTAAAAATTTGGCATATCACAAGCTAAAGCTTTTAAATAATAATTATAATTATAATAATAATAATAGGTTTAATAAAATTAATTAAAAAATAATATCATATAAAATTTATACTATATAATTATATAATATGATATTAATATATTAATATAAAATATAACTTATAATAATCACAATATTTAACAGTAATCTATATAACTAACTTATATTAATCATCTTAATATTATGAAATAAGAGTGCTAAACATAACAAAATTATGAGATATCCGCGAAATCTTGAAATTATTTATCAGCAGTATAGCTGTAAATCTAGAGCTAATCTCATAATATTAAATAGATAATCATCCTCTATCTCATAATTCTATCTTCATTCTATAGCTAATCTTAGAGTATATATTAATTACTATATATATAAAGTTACTTTATGATATATTATTTATATAATCACTATCACTCTTATTAGAAAAATATATACTATCACTATTATAAATCTTGGATATAATAAACATTATATCTCATGTGGAAATGGGTGAGTATATAATATATTATATATATTATATATATATATATATATATATATATATATATATATATTATATATATATATATTAATAGATATATATATAATATTAAATATATAAAAATATATATTTTATATAAATATTTTAATAATATTTAATATATTATATTATAATATTATATTATATATATATATAATATAATATATATATTAAATATTATATATATAATAATATATATATATATATATATATATATATATATATTAATATTATATATATATATATATATATATATATATATATATTATATATATATATTATATATATATATATTAATATATATATATAGTTCTCTTAGGTTATAATGAGAAGTTTCTTAGATGTCTTGTGCTAAGATCGCCTGGAGATCGAGATCTTGACAGGGAGGGGAAATATCCCATATTTACCATCGTGGTCAGGGTGTATAGAAGAGTGTGTATATAGTATATAAGAATATAATAAGGAACATGTAGTCGATATGTCTCCAACTACCATCTTATCTAATTAACTACTCTTATAACTAAGAGTCCGTAGAAGTAAAAAATCACTATCTCACTATAATGCTCTTACAAGACAAGAGGAAACATCATACTTAGTGTGATATATCTATATCGTTAACATTTCAGGGAGTACTTATTACCATATGGTTCAGATCATAATTATTCTCACCATACAATAAACCCCGCAATCCACTATCTATTTAACTAATTATTCTTCTCTAATGACTTCTATCAAAGTCACACACTTCTCCCAAATATATATATATATATATTCTTCGCTGCCAGTATTGTCTGTCGCACACTCTCTCTCGTTCAGTTGAACAGCGCTCGGCTCGAGAATCCTAGGCACACGACTGAACAGTGCTGGTGCTGCATAACATAATAGTGTTGATTCAGGAGCGTCGTGTTTGATGCTCATGTGTGTGTGATCCTTTCATTTGAACCAAACCAACTTTGATGGAATTCGTTTAATTCTCTCATTTACTTTCTTCACACCACATATAGGCCTATCACGTTTATTTCTCATTTAATTAATTCTTCTCATACATAACAAGCTCCTAAGATTGCACAACTGAACAGATTGGTGCTTTATTATATATATATATAATATATATTATATATATATATATATATACTACTACATTATTTTAAAGCTATAGTAAAATAAATTACCGTGTAGTTATTAAATCTTTGAGATACAAATTTTTAAATAATACTTACTACTATATGGACTTAATAATTTTTTTAAAATGTATTTCTACGCTTTTTAAGCACATTAAGGTACCTAATAACTTTTTTTCTCGAGGTCTTCGCATTTATTTTTAAAAAGCTTTCATATAATTATAATCTATGGCTATATCACTTCGTGTTTAGGTTATTACTGTAAACCACTAGATTTATAATATACTATATAATCAATATATATTAATATATAGTATAATTATATTAATATAATCTAATATATGTGTTATTTAAAAATAATATTAGTATTATATTTTATTTAAATAATAAATAAATAATATATATATATATATATATATAAATAAATATAATAATATATATATATATATATATATTATATATATATATATATTATATATATAATATATATATACTTATTATAATATTAATATATATATATATATATATATAATATATATTAATATATATATATATATATATAATATTATTATATATATTATATACCTATAGTATATATTATATAATATATTACTATATAAGTATATATATATATTATATATATTTATTAGTATATATATATATAGGTTAAAAGGCGCGCTATCGCAGTGGTTGAGGTATCCAGTTATATATTAAGCGTGAATTGATGTAACATGATAGTATTAGTATTTGATGACATAGGTCTAATACGTGAGTATCTCTATAGGCATATAATATATATATATATATATATATTATGTATATTATATATCATATTAATATATATATATTATATACTATATATATATATATATAAGTATATATATAATATTGTATATATATATATAATATATATATATATATGACTATCCAGGCTTGGGTGAGTTTTATTTATAGTTTTATTCATATATTATGTACTTATTAAGTTAACATTTTATAGGAAGATATCTATTAATCACTTGTTATACTAGCATGATATCGATTATATATAACTAAACCCAGTTGATCACTTGTAATTTGAGTACTTTAGCACCTATTTTATAAACTTTAAGATTTGACAAAGTTTTATGCAAAACAACTTTATTGGTATTTTTAATCTTATGCTCACGATTCAGGATGACTCATATCAGGGTATATATATATTATTTTCCTTACTAAACAATCTTGTCATGCATATCTCTAATATAATGTTAATTTCTAAATAAAATTTCTCATTAACGCAATAAAAAGGTAATTGATCATTTATATAATAAATTATATATAAATATATAATATATATATATATAATATAGTATATATTATATTAATATCTAATATTATATATTATTATATTATATAAATTATATATATTATATATATATTATATATATAATATTATATTATATAATATATATATATATATAATATATATTAATATATTAATATATATATAAATATATTATATATATTATATATATATTATTATATATTTATAAATATTAACTGTATATATTATATATAATATATATATATATATATATATATATTATATATATATATATATATATATATATTATATATATATATATATATATATATATATTATAATATATATAATATATATTATATATATATATATATATATATATATAATATATATATTAATATAATATATATAATATTTATTAATATACATAGTCATATATATATATATATATAATATATATATATATATATATTAATCTATATATAATATATATAGAAAGAAATAGATATTAAATATAAATATTTAATATAATATAAGAATTATATATAATAATATAATATAATATACAGTTAATTTATACCAGAGAGATATATATATAATTAACATAATTATATATTATATATAATATTATAGATCATATATATTGTATATATATATATATATATTATATATATTAATTATATTATATATAATTATATATATATAATATATATAATATACTATAATATATAAATATATTATATAATATATAGATCTATGAGTAAGATCGGTGATTTCTACCATCTTTAATTTTGTTGTAACTAAAACATTTCTATGGAGGGTATAGAGTTCCAAGATACTTTTGAAAGCATTAAGATAAGGGTTATTATTACTTATGATAAGTATTACAACTGATAAAATAAGTGATCAAAGTATAAACGTTTCAGATAAACAATTGATTTGTGAAATATTTATTAACTGTTTCATTAAAATACTGTATGTGACGATAATTTTGGTAGAAAACCTTGCTGAGAGGTTGTAGAGATGGAATTTATCTGAAAATTCTTAAATGTTAAAAAATTGTATACTATATATTATCATAGGCTCACGTTTAGAATGTGAGGTAGAGGTATGTGTAGTAGATCCCCATACTCTCACATTGAACAAATGATTGGGAATTATTTGAGGAGAGAAGAAGATTAATAATCTGTATTACTTAGACGTTTCATGGATATTGCAACAGGCCTATTAATGATGGGTTTTAATAAGGAAGTACTCTCATGGTATTAAATAATTAAGGTTTTATGACGATTAGTGAGTGTGTGTAAGAATATACACAGAAGTACGAAAGTATTATATTGGTTTAATATATTTAAATATCGTGAGATTGAAGGCTGTGAGATGGAATTTATGAATTCTTAAATGTTATATTACAATATTATTATGTAATATATATGGATAATATATGGGGTTAATGATAAAGAATTTAAGAGGTGGGGTAGGTTAAGGGAGGATAGTTGATTATGAAATGATGGAGAATAGGATATAGAGAATGGTGAGCTTTCCTACCTAATTCATATATAATGAGAATATGATTTGGTTTTGGTGATGGCGAACTAATTGAACAGAGTAAGTATCAGAGGATCGGGAGATTTGGTAATTAGAGTGTATAAAAGTAGAGAGCTTTATGATAATAAACCGTAGATAAGTAGTAAAGGTTATGGTTGATAGAGTGAGAAAGTCATCAGTAGTGAAGTTATGTAGATATGGAGTTAGTATCAAGCTGGAAAAAAAGTGTTAGAGTAATAATATTTATAAGGATATATGTTATGAATATGAATAATAAGGAGAAACGGATGATGCAGAGTGAGTAGGAAAGTTTAGGTGTGAATTGCAGGAAGGTGAGCTGGTGCAATTAAATTACTATTGTAGATATCTACTTTATAAATATATAAGTCTTGATAGCGCTAGGGTCTTACATGAGAGGTATTGAGTATTGTTACCTATTATATGTTGTATTAAAATGTTAAATAAGTATTGGAAGACTTAATGGTCTGGGAATAAATAGGTATTAAGATCTAAGTATATACAAATGTGTTAGATAGGTATCAGGAGTTTTCATATTCACAGATATGTAACAGTGTTTTATATATTGTCATATAGAAAGATATTGATGTATCTTTAAGTGAGTGACATTCTCTCGCACGTCACATCTCCGGATCATCTCAATTCTAGAGTACGTTTCGCGTGGTGTAACAATCAGTATCAATGAGAGAATCATATCATCCACACCATCACACTACTCAGTTATCCTGTCTTGACCGTCATGGTTTGGTCATTGTGGAAAGGATGAATGATAGTCGGCTTGGATTAAGCGGATGTATACGTGAATGAGTGTACTCCGGGCTCTTATCATTCCGACCTGTGTCTCCTTGGGTAGTCATCTCCGATACTCAGTACTCTCAAACGTCTTCTCCGATGCTCAACTCTACCTATTTTTCGTAGTCTATGTTCAAACAAACTTTTGCTCCCTAGTGAGTGCTTTATGAGTATCTGCTCACTATACATTGCTGAATTTTTATAGAGATTTAATTTTTAAGTTATTATATCATGTATTAGGCGAGAAATGGATAATATTGGTCATAAAGCTATGGGTTAGTGAATGGGCACGAGTTTTTAATCAATCTCTTCAGAGTAGATAGTTAGGGGTATTATTATTGACCGACACTACCGTCGCTGGGGTACGTCCATCTCATTATGTACTGAATATGTGAGAATATATTATTACTCATCATTCATTAACTAGATAGTATGACTATATTATTATTATTATAGGTAAGTTATAGTTATTTATTAGATGAAGTGTCAATAGAGATAACCAACAATGTAAACACGCTCTCAGAGAGTGATTTCTAGGATATTTCTCTGAAAGCATTAACTCGCATTTTCTATATCAGAGTTCTCATTATTAATACATTTTAACTAGGTTTCTATTACTCAAAATGCGAGAGCTTAATTGAGAAATTTAGCGAGCTGTTGTTCATTTTTAAGAGTTCTCTCCTCTCCTCTCTCTCTCTTTTCTCTCTCTCCTCACTTGAGTCTATCTCTGCTTCTCTTCACCAAGTCTGCTTCATATCTATCTCTCGTCTCTCTCTCTCTCTTTCTCTGAAGGGCATCTCTGCTTCGTACTCTCCTTCTGTGAAATTCCTGCACATATATCATACTGGAAGTAGATTCCAGGATTACCTGGAAAAGTGGTTTTCCATGATTTATTCGCAGGTAACTGGAATAACTGGATAACTATGGAAACCGTACCCTATAATATACCTAACTCAATTATACCTATACTTACTACCTATAATATATAATAATATTATATATATATATATATATATATATATATATTTACTATACAATTACTACATAAAAAAAAAAAATATAAAAAAAAAAAAAAAATAAAATAAATTAAAAAAAAAAATAAAAAAATATAAAAAAAAAATAATAAATTAAAAAAAAAAAAAAAAAAAAAAAAAAAAAAAAAAAAAAAAAAATAAAATAATTATTATAAAATTAAAAAATATAATTAAATAAAATTGTATAAAAATTAATATAAAAAATTTAAACTAAAATTTAATATAAAATATAAAAATTGAAATTATAAAATAAAATAATATTACAATTATAAATAAATAATTAAAATAAATTATATACAAATTAAAATGAAAAATTAAAATAAATAATATATAAATCAATTAATAAATATATAAGAAATAGTATTGAGCGCTAGTAAGGTATCTACTATTACGCGAAGGTATCTCTATTTCCGGTTGCCTGGCTGTGTCGCCGCCGCCTCCGTCTGCTCACTGGAATCGAGGTATTTACGGACGAGTGCATAATATACCCTTATCGGAGTAAAGGAGTGATAGATCACTGTATTTCCTTCCAGATAGAAAGGATCGTATTTAAGAAAGTTGAAATGTATAAACCTAGGTAAGTGCAGTTATAAGAGAAGAATAGATAGGTATAAGGAGAAGGATTTTAGGAATGGAGCTGGAGCTCACTATGAGGGCCTCTACCTACATCATGATAATAAATATAGAAAGTATAGAAAATGCATATATTCCTCCCACTGTTACATTAAGCATGGTTCATGATGGCAATGAATATATATAGGAGTGAGATTTAAGGAGGACTGAGAAACGAGAAGAAAGGTAATCTTATATATATATATATATATATATATATATTTATAGGATCAGTATGTTTGAAAGTATATAAATGTAGATAAGAATAGATATAATATTATATATATATATATAAATTATATATATATAATAGTATACTATAAACCCTTCACTACGGAGTGAGGTGATGGCCCCACCTGTTTCCGCGATCTTTAGACGGGAAATATGATAATATAACATCTTTACTGCGGAAACCTAGAAAACCCAAAGTGATTCCTCTAATGTCAGCATGGGTCATATGGTAGTCGCATAAATTATTTCCCCTAGGAGGGAAAGTGTTGTGGGTAAAAGGGAAGGCGACCATGGGAATAATTGGTTGTGGGATAAAGTTGTTTAGAAAGATTTTCTAGAAAGAAGTATAAGTTTGAATCTAAGAAGTGTATTTTCAGAAACACAATCAAGTAATCAATACAAATATTCAATAAAGTGAATATAGAATATAATAATAATAATAGACAAGAGATTGGTAAGCAATAATATAAAATAATCATAAAAGGCAATAATAAATAATAATAATAACTAATAATAATAAATGTATAATAATAATATAATAAATAATAAATAATCAAAAATTAATATAATAACAAGTCTACAACAAGGACATACATTGGATTATTATTATTATTGATTATATTATTATTATTACTGAGTTATTATTATTGTTAATATTATTACAGTTATATTATATTATTATTATTATTCATTATTTTATAGTATTATTATTATTATTATTTTATGCTAGCAAGCGGAGGAATGGAACAATCAATGTAACCGTTTTTCGACATCAATAATACGTGGTATTCTCCGGAGATGGCCCAAATTTCCCAGAACTCGCCGTACGACGGATTTCTGCTCCTCGGCTTGCCGTTTAGTTGATTATTTTTGGAGATGACATTTAATCTATTAACTGGATTCCGGCTGACCAATTAAAATGTATATGATATATATAATAATATATTATAATATTAATATTTATATATATATATATATCGTTCATTTATATATATATATAATGTATTATATATATACTAGTATCTATTATATATATATATAACAGATACTAGTAATTTGTGATGTACGTGACATCTCAGATCCGCATAACAATTTCTCACATGATATATGAATTTAGATTATGTTATAATAGTTTTTAATCACCATCTTAAAAATTTTTTGGGGTCATATCTCGTTTTCCTTTTTATAAACGTCAACTAAACAACCTGGTAAAATAGGTAACACCATCACAAATAACCGAATGAAATTGTTTGCACCATATTCTCTTCGAAGAGCTTCTAGAGACTTTAATATATAGACTAAATTAAACAGACCCCCACCTCGAATTCACCAACAAGCAAATCATAACTCACAAACAAAATCATCTCCAGAACATTCACATTTCTTCTCTTTTTCTTCTCTCCCCAACATAATCGGGAAAACAGAAATAATAATACATCAAGATCTTATCTCTATTCTTATATAAAATAGTTAAATTATCATATAGTTTATATAGTTCCCCATATCTTTAGTGTTTTTAAAATTTTGTTTTCAATTTAAATTTTAATTTACTTTTTAATTTATTTTTATTGCTTTTAAATATCTTCTTTCACATAACGGACTTGAAATTCGTATGTGTTTTTAATATTTTTGCTTGCAAACAAAATTTTTTAATTACTTTTCGACATTTTTATTGTGTCTTAAATATTTTTTTCTAATAAAAAAAAAGGGAAACTTTTTTCAAGGAAGAAAACGTAAAAAGTTGCCATTTTTAAACATACCTTAAAGCACGGTAAATCAGTACAATCAGTAAAAAATCATAATTCAGTAATTCAGTAAAATCAACAACTAAGCCGTTCCGACGATGAGATTTTTGTACAACTGCCTATCCTTCCACATGATCTATTTGCTCTATTGATCATATTGATCTACTATTTATTAAATTCATATGGAGAAAATTCAAATAATTTCACAAAAAAACTTTTTAAAATAATAAATCATTTTGTGATTGCTTTTTTATCAAACGAGCATTATTGTTTTTTTATTTATCACTAATAATACGGAAAAAAAAATTTATTTATTTTTGTTTTATTTTACTTATATAAAATTATATTTATTTTTTTGTTTTTATTTGCTTTATAAAAAAAAAATAAAATAACCATTTTCACCGTACGACACTTAAAAAAAAAAACAAATTTATGAAACAAAATTTTTAATTCGCCACTCATTAAAAAAAAAAAATAAATAAAATTAAATAAAGAAAAAAAAATAAAAAAAATAAAAAAAATATAATCTTGATGTTTTTTATTATGCCAAAACGACGGCGTACATGAGGAACACCGGCACATTCTCGAGTAACCATCTTAAAGTATCTTAACACATAGCCTTAAAGCAGTAAATCAAGTAAATCAGTAAATCAGTAAACAAACGCGCCGCTCTCACTATCCTTAGCTTTTTCCAATGGAACATAATTGATCTATTGTCTATTGAATTTGTATGTTTTTGTCTGGTAAGTCTTTTGGTTGATTTCGTTGAGTGGTAATGGCTCTATGTTTGGCTATTGTTTTGGTGTATATAACAGAATAAAATAAAATTCTTTGATGATAGGTTGTTGTTGTTGAAGTGCGGGTCGCGACGTTGATGTTGTTTATGACGATGTTATTGGTGTGTTGTTGTTGTTGAATGTTGCGTTTGTTATTGCATTTGCGTATTGCTATCAAATTTTGTTTGTTGATGTTGTTGTTGTAGTTGGTTTGGTTGTTGTTTGTTGTTGTTTGTTGTTGTTTGTTGTTGTTGTTGTTGCGTATGTTGTTTGTTTCGTTGTTGTTGTCTTGTTTAGTCATTATTACATCCATCCTAAGATTAAACTTTCAATGTTTAAAATAAAATATACTACACTCTATTTTGGTCACGCTTTACTTTTTTTCAAACATATTTTTTTTCAAATCTCAAAATGCTTTAAATTTTAATCTTTGCACATCATTTAACATTAGTAATATTGTGAAAACTAAACAAAATATATTCATCCTAGCCTAGTACCTGGAGCATATATACAACATTTGACATTGGTTTTTTTAACAAGGTAACTAAAATTAGAGTTAGTTTCATTCATTCAAAGAATACTTATCTTAACACGTCGGAGAAGTCAGCATAGCAAACCGTCAATCTTTACGTATATATAAATTTACCACAAAGCCCGATCGTGAACTCTACAAAATATTATATTATTATTATTATTATTATTATTATTATTAATTATTATATATTATTATTAATTAATTTATTATTTATTATATTATTATTATTATTATTATTATTATTATTATTATTCCACATCACGTCTCTCACAACATCCATAAACGCGTGCGATCACTTTTTGCCTCCAGGGCGGTCCTACAGGTACTACGACACACTTTGGGTAAGGTAATTGCTGCTCTAAATAACCAGGTCCA
>JABUQX010029428.1:0-32154 GCA_015478945.1 Trachelipus rathkii | reverse complement strand
TTTCTCTAATCCCATTTTGTTTTTAACTAAAAATTTTATTCTTTATGTTATACTATCCACAACAACACATTTGGAACTATAACCATACATCAAAATACAGTAAATCAGTCAAATCAGTAAATCAAACTGCCCTCCATGACCCTCCATCACTCCTTCTCGTGATCTACTATACGATTCTTCCTTGGAGCTATAATCCCTGACTTCCTGTATGATAAATTATTGATCCCAAGTCAATATTTTGCCCTATAACCATTAACACAACAAACCACTTTTATTTATTTTGTTTTTGGTTTTTAAAACATTATGTTTTTTACTTTATACAACATTTATTTATTTTGTTTTTTTTCTTCTAAATTATTTGTTCTTTACTAAGACAATATATTTCTTTATGTTGCACTTTACACAAAATTTCGCAATATTTCACCATTTACCAATAACAGATCAAGTATTAAGTCAGTAAATCATAACTGCTCCTCACATACTCCTATACCCATTCTGTTGATTCTATTGATTATTGATCTATTGATTCTATTGAATCAAGTCTGATTCCAAGTCATACTTTTGCTTATAACAATAACAAAAAAACTTTTTATATTTTGTTTTGTTTCTTTAAACATTATGTTATTTACTCATAAAAAGTTTATTATAATTTTGTTTAATTTGTTTTAAACTATTTTGTAATTTTACTGTTTTTTTTTATGTTCTTTTTATGTATATAACTTAAAAATTTGCATATTTACAAACTTTAAAGCAGTAAATCAGTAAACTCAGTAAATTCAAACTGCCCCTCCATACCCTCATACCCTTCTGACTCTATCCGACTACTTCGATCATTTGATTAGTAGACTATTGATTCAAGTCACTATATAAATGCTACTTTACCATAACACACCACAAACGTTTATATATATATTCTCGTTTGTATACTTATAATATCGATACTGTCTTAACAATAAAAACCTCTCTATTTATTTTGTTTAATTGACTTTAAATATTTGCTTCTTATACTAAATAAAATTTGATTCTTTTATGTTTATAACTTAAAAACATGTGCATATTTACATACCTTAAAAGCAGTAGTAAATCCAGTAAATCAGTAAATTCAAACTGCCCTCCCATACCCTCCTACCTTCTGTGATCTATTGATCTCATTGATCTAATTGATCACGCTATGATCTATTGATTCACAGTATATTCTTGCAATATAACATAACACCAACTAAAACTCTTTATACCTACCTATATGTTTTGTTCTTATAAACAGTAGTTCACATAAGAAATTATTTTAATTATTTTTAATTTAATTTGTTTAAAATTTATTTTTTCTACTAAAAAAAATTATTTTTCTTAGTTATATATAACTTAAAAATTTTGTTACATATTTAATATTTTAAATCCGTAAATCAAACTGTATCCAGCCACCCTCCATACCCTTCCATGATCTATTACTCTATTGATCTATTGATTCTATTCATATTTAAGTATCTTTTTGTATAACCATAACAAAAAAAATATTTACCTTTATTTTTGTAAATTTGTTGCAACAAGCATTTGTCTCGTTTTTACTTAAAAATTACTTCTTTTTTTTTTTACTTTATTAACTTCAAAAAAATTTGCAAGCAGTAATGGTAACAGTCCCACCTTAAGCCTTAAATCCGATACAACTCAGTAAACATCCACGTAAAATCCAGATAAATTCAGTCCCAAATCAAACCACCCACTCTATCACTCCCATATCCCTTCCTCATGATGCTTATTGGCCATTAATTGATCTATTGCACTATTGATTTCATGTTCATATTTTGTAAACTTAACATAAAATAAATTTCTTTGCTGTAGTTGTTGTTGTTAAAATGTCACGTTTGTTGTTGAATTTGTTTGCAGGTGATGTGTTGTTGCTTGAAATGTACGCCGATTTGTTGCGTTTGTTGAAGCGTTTGTTGCAGTTGGTGAAATGTTACGTTTGTTGTAGTTTGTTGTGTGTTGTTGTTGTTGTTGTGTTGTGTTGTTGTTTTGTTTGTTGTTGTTGTTCGTTGTTCGTTGTGTTGTTGTTAAATACTCTTTCTCAAAACGGCTAAATTTAAAAGAACAAATGGAACTAACAAACATGTTTTCAGAATCAATACCCTATCTAAATCATTTAATTGTAAGTTTGCATTAACATCGTAATATCTGAAAACTTAACAAAAAAATACATATCATCCTAACCTAACTGACAAACAGCATTCATTAACAAAGTGTAAACTAAAAATTAAAAAGTTCAACTTTGGGGATTTACTTTGATAATATAGAGTGTACTGAAGAATAAGAGATTTATTTTATTCATTAGTATTATCAGTAGTAGGTAATACTCTTATTAGTAATTATATCATTATTTTATTATTTTGATTATTATTATTATTATTTATTATATTTATTATTATTAAATTATTATTATATCAAAACGTGATAAGTATCTTCCATTAAAAAACCTAACAACCACCATATACCACACCGCACCACACCACACACACACACACACACACACACACACACACACAACACAGCACACACACGACACACACACTCACACACACACTTCACACACACACAATAAATTATAGACACTTTACTTAATTCATTAGCCATGCAATCATCGTATTAACTTACTGATCACATGACTGTTATTTCTATGATGTCAAGCAGGTGTGTAACATTTTTCTAAGCGTCTTGGAAGATATTTATATTTTCAAATATTAAATAGACAATTCGTTATGTTATGTATTTTCTTCTACAACGTAGGTTTTCTTAAAAATTATATATTTTGTTAAAATTATTTATTATATTTATTATATTTTGAGCCTGAACGTCAAGGTTTATACCTCAAAAGGTGGACTTAGCCTACCAAAGGGGGAGTTTTTAAAGTTCCTAAGAAGCGTTTTTAAATAAATCGATAGATCATTTTGAAAAGTCACTCGATTTACCGGTGTTTGGAACTTATTTCAATTTATAAATCGTCTTTTCTACGTGTCTGGTTGACTGAAAAAAATAATCTTTCGAAAGAAATTATTTAATAATTATTCATTCGATATATCGCCGTAAAGTCAAAGAGCGGTATTGGAGGAACCTGGAATCCTTGACGAAATAAATATTAGTATATAATATATATATAGTATATATAATTATAATATATATATAATATATAATATATATTATATATATATATATATATATTATTTTTTTTTTTTTTTTTTTTTCAGTTTTCCAGTTTCCAGGAAGGTCACTTTCCAGTTCCAGGTTCCTTGAAACCTAAACTTTCATGATAATTCAAGGAAATTTCAAGGATTTCCAGCGGCATGCCAATACCGCTCTTTGACTACGGCGATAATGAGAAAATGAATGTATTAATAATTTTCTTGATCATTTTTTTAGCACAAACAAGTAGAACGGAAAGGAAGAAGTTAATAAACAAAACTAAAAGAAACTTTGAAAAATAGGGGTAAAAAAGGTAGAAATTTTCGTATTTAAAACCAATTCAAAACTCATAATTCAGTCTTGAATATTTGAATAACTACCTAGACCAAGAAAAACCCCCTTTGGTAGGCTAAGCCACCTTTTGAGGTAAAACCATATTGTGAATGTCAATATAAATAAATAAATAACTAACTTTTAACAAAATTATCCAATATAAAAATATTACAAGAAACTTAAATGTAAAGATTTAAGGTACGAAACGATAAATGACCATTGATTAAAAATATGTGAAAAATGATATAAAATATGCTTCCAAACGACGACCTTTAAACAATGAAAACATAATTTGACTTTTTTTCATCTAGAAATAACAAGTCATAGTGATCAGTGAAGTTAAGACGATTGTAATGCATGGCTTAAATGTATTAAGTAAAGTGTTAATAATTAATTGTGTGTGTGTGTGATGAGTGTGTTGTTGTGTGTGAGTGTGTGTGTGTGTGTGTGTGTGTGTTGTGCTGTGATGTGTGAACAAAAAAGAATGATGATGTGTGTGTGTGATAAGTGTGTGCGATCAGATGGTGTATATAGGTGTGATTAAAGCGTTTGATTAAAGTTCAATAAAACAAATATAGCTTGAAAAACATAAATAATACATTATTTAACTCAAAATGTGAATAATTAATAATAATAATAAATAAAACCTAATACATAATAATAAATAATAACAATAATAAATAATCATAATATTAAAAATAAATAAAATAAACTCCAATAATAATAAATCCAATAATTAATCAACTAATAATAATAATAATAATAATAAAATTAATAATATTTGTGAGCGTTGTGAAAATGCTATATAGTAAAGATTGAGATTGCCATGCCGTCTTCTGCTGGTAAGTTGAAACTTTTAATTTTAGTTACCTTGTTAATGGAATGCTGATTAAGTACAGTTAGGTTAGTGATATCTGATTCATTTTTTGTCATTAGTTATCAATAATTACAATAGATTATCCAAGAACAAAAAATTAAACATTAATAATATTAAGATGATATGTTTGAAAAGTGTTGTAATATTTCAATATTAACATTGCTAATAATTAATAACACATAACACATAAAAACAACAACAACAACAACAAACAACAACAACACAACACAACAACAACAACAACAACAAACAAACAACAACAACAACAACATACACATCAAAGTAACATTAATTCAACAACAAACAAACATCAACAAACTGCAAAAATGGTGCAACTAACAAAACGCTACATTTCAACAACAACAACACCAAATAACTGCAACAAATGCAACAACCAAACGCGACATTATCAACAAACAATAGCATACAAACAGCAAAGAATTTTTTAATAATAGCTTAATGTCCTATACAAAAAAAATATAACCATGAAATCAATAAATCAATAGATCCAAAATTAAAGACAGCAGAATCATAGCTCGATGGGTGGAAGGGGTGGAGTGGGTGGGTTTGATTTACTGATTTACTTGAATTACTGATTTACTGATTTTAATGCCCTTCTAAAGGCTATGCTAAATAAATAAAACTTATATAAAAAACAGTTATAAACAAAAAAAAAGAAGATAAAATTTTTAGTAAAAAACGAAATTTTTAAAAGAAACAAAACAAAAATAAAATAAATGTTTATGTTTATGTATATACAAAAACATGACATATGAATCAAGTAGATCAATAGATTCAATAGATCAATAGATCACAGAAGGGAGGAGGGTGGCTGGATACAGTTGATTTACTGATTTACAGGTATGCCTAAATTTGAAAAAAAATTTAAGTATAACATAAAAGTAATAAATTTTAGTAAAAACAAAATATTAAAACAGATTAAACAAAATATAGATAAATTTGATGGTAAAAATAAAAGATAATGTTTAAACAACAAAACAATCAGAGGAAAAAAAGTTTTGCTGTTATGTTATTACACAAACATATGAAATTAATCAATAGGTCAATAAGTCAATAGATCAATAGATCAATAGATCACAGAAGGGTAGGAGGGTATGGAGGGCAGTTTGAATTTACTGATTTACTGATTTACTAGCCTTTAAGGTATTGTAAATATACCGCAAATTTTTTGGTCAGTATATAATACATAAAAAAATAATAAAAATTTGCAGTAAAAACAAAATATTTAAACGCCAAATTAAACAAAATAAATAAATTCTTTATTTAAGGAAAACATAAGGTTTATTTTTTAAGAAACAAAAACAAAAATAAATAAATAAGTTTTTGGAAAGACGAGGCACAGTTAAACTTTAATCAAGAACGCATCAATAGATCAAAGACACAACTGAGATAATGATCACAGGAGGGTATGAGGGTCAGAAGGGCATTTGAGTTATTAATTTAATGAATATAACACAAGCGGAACCGGAAAGGAAATAATGCCAAATTATATTTTGCCAACAATTAAGCATTATTTCTGTTATGGTTGTGGGTATAAACAAATGTTTAAAGATTAAAAACAAAATAAATAATTAAATTTATAGTAAAAAACAAATGTTTAAAGGAAAAAAAGCAAAAAATAATAAATAGTTTATGTGTTATTGTTATACAAAATATGACTTGAAAACAAAATAGAATCAATCCAAGCACATAGACTCCATAGTTCATTAGAGCGCAGAAAACGTATCATTGAATGGCAAAGAACAGTTGATTTATTGATTTACTACTTAAGGAATGTAGAAATTGCAAATTTAAATCTACTTCAAACATAAAACAGAATAATTTCATACGGAGACGAATATGCTTCTAGTAAGGCAAGCAACTAAATAAAATTTTTATGTAAAACAATAAATGTTTAAAGAACAAAACAAAATAACTAAAAGTATTTTGGTGTTACCTGTTATACAAATATTGACTTGAATGCAATAGATCATAAAGTATCAATAGATCAATAGTATCAATAGATCACAGAAGGGTATGAGGGTTATGGAGGGCAGTTTTGATTTACTGATTTACTGATTTTACTGCTATAGGGTTATGTAAATATCAAATTTTTTAGGAATTATAAACATTAAAAAGAATAAAAAATTTTTTGAGTAAAAATCAAAATATTTAAAGCAAATTAAAAACAATTAATAATTTTATAGTAAAAACATAATGTTATTAAAGAACAAACAAAATAATAAAAGTTTTTGTGTTTATGTTATACAAATTATGACTGAAATCAATAGATCAATAGATACTATTAGATCAATAGATAATAAGATTACAAGAAAAGGTGAGGGTTATGGAGAAAGGCAGTTTGATTAAAAAAATGATAATTACTGATTTACTGCTTATGGGTATGCATAATGCAAAAATTGTTTTTTTAAGTCATAAACATAAAAGGAAATAAATTTTTTAGGTAAAAAAACAAAAGTATATAAAAACATAATAAACAAAATAAATAAATTTTTATAGTAAAAACATTAATGTTTAAAAGAAACAAAACAAAAAAATAGACAATAAAGTTTTGTGAAACCTGTATGTTATACAACGATATGACTTTGAATCCAATAGTATCAATAAGAAATCAACTCAGCAGCAATGAGATCACAGAGGGAATACCGGTAGGTAAGGGATAAAAGAACATGAAAAAGCCTGGAGGGCAGTTTTAGATTTTAAAACTAGATTTACAACTTAAATTACGCATAGTATTGATAAAAATGATAAATTTTTTAAAGTATAACATGAACAAGATACATTTATGTAACCAAAATATTTAAACAAATAAACAAAATAAATAAAGTTTATATAGTCTTTCAAAGTGTTGTAAAAATTTAACAAACAAAATAAACACTTAACAAAAAGCTTTATAGTGTATAGGTATACCAAAAAAGATCGAAACGAAGAAAACGGACTGCACATCAATCTGACAATAGAATCACGACGTGTATCAAAGAGAAATGGAGGGCTAGTGACATTGTATAGATTTACTGACTTTACTGCTTTAAAGGTATGTTAAAAACTATACGGCAAATAAAGATATAACATTGAAAAGCAAATAACAATCCTTCTTCTTTCAAGTAAAACAACAAAATATTTTAAACAAAAATTAAACACAAAAAATAAAATTTTAAATATGACTAGGAAAAAAAAAGTCAATGGTATTAAGTTAAACAAATCACAAAAATAAATATAACGCAAAAGTTGATAGATTAATGTAATATACAAAAAAATTGAACCTTCGACCATCCAAGTTAGAAATTAAATCCACTTAGATCATATAGAATCACAGAAAAGATAGGAATAACGGAAGGGAAGCTGAGGGGCAGTTTAAAGATTTTAACTGCACCTTAAGGTATTGTAACATATGCAAGTTTTACCTTAATAAGTTATAAAACATTAAATAGAATAAATTTTTTAGTAAATAGAAAAATTTATATAAAAGAATATTTCTAAACTTACTGATGAAATTTATAGATAAAAAAAAAATATGTTTATTGAAAAGCCTTTACTATAATAGAAGTTAAACATTTGTTTGGACATAAAATATAATAAAAATATGACTTGAATCACAAATAGCAAAATCTAATATAAAGATCTCAATAGAAAATCATGCAAAGTGGACCGCCCTCCCAGGAGGATGCTCGAGATTAAAACGTTAGCCTTTATGCATTTTCTGCTGCAATGGTGACATTATAAAAGGAATAAGAATATTAATGTGTAAATATGCCCAAATTATTTTATAAAGTATAATAGACAATGAACAAGTAAAAAGGAATTTATTTCGTTGCGGGAAGAATTAAAAATAGAAGAAGATTATTTACAATTAGAACAACAAAGAAAAAAGTTTTCATATCGCAATATAGTAATAACATCAGTCCCCACGTTTCAAGAAACAACAATTTTTCGATGGACAAGATAAAAAGCTTGCTTCAACAGAAAGGGTCTATACCCAAAATTATGGACTCAACAAAAAGGGGTCTATACCCCTGACCAAGAAAAAAAAACTCTTTAGGAATTTAGTTAGGGATGAGAGCCGCAGAACGGCAGTTTGATTGATGACCTTATCACGCGTACTGAATAAATATACTAAACTTGCAAATTTTTAAGATATAAATTCAAACATTAAAAAGAATAAAACTTTATTTTTCTTTAAAATGTCGACAAAATCGCGAGGGATAACTAAAAAATATATAATACACAATATATTACCTACACTGCCGGAACATCTATTCTGAAAACAGGAAAATTAATGTTATAAAGAAGTACTCGATGATGCAAACAACAACTTACGTACATAAAAAAAGTTTTTGTAAGAATGTTAAATTCGTAATATACTCAGAACTAGGTCATCCTATTGAAATCCTATATAGTATCCTATCAGCTATCAAAGATCAAATTAGACTTCAATAAGCATCAATAAGAAATCAAATGGATAAAGAGTAGAGAGAAAGGAACTGAAAGATAGCTTAGAAGATAACAGTTTTAGATTTACTGATCATTCCATATATAAACTTAAGCTTAAATGTTAATTTAGTAATAATAAATGCAATTTTTTAAGTTATATAAAAACATAAAAATAAGTAAATATTTTAGTAAAAAACAAAATATTTAAAGCAATATAAACAAAATAAAATAAATTTGAAATCCAGCAACTCTCCGCCATTTTTTAAAGAAACAGCTATCAATATAAAAATAGAAAGTTTTTGAATGTTAGATTATACAAAAATATGACATTGAATCCAATAGACCAATAGTATCAATTAGATCAATAGAAAATCACAGAAAAGGGGATGGATGGGATAGCTAGGTACTTAGTTTGATTTACTGATTTACTGAATTACTGCTATAAGGATATAAAATTTAATGTTTTAAGAAACAAAACAAAATAGAAACAGTTTTGTTGCTAGATTCTATATTCGAAATGTGAAATTAATAAAATTAAAAAATAGAATCAAAGATCTATAGATCAATAGATCAATAGATACAGAAGGAGAAATATATATGAGGTATTTGGTTGAGGCTCACCAGGTTTAACTTTTACTGAAAATAAACTTCTTTTGTATATTTGCCCTGAAAAAACAATAAATTCTTCTGTACTTAATAAACCAACACTTAATTTTTTAGTTTTAAAAAATTAAGATGTAGGTTTTGAATATACAATTTTGAATAAAACAAAAAAAAATAAATTTAATAGTGTAAAAACATAATGTTTTAAAGAAAACAAAACAAAAATAAATTTAAAAGTTATTTGTGTATGTATACAAAAAATATGATGACTTGATCAATAGATTCAATAGTAAAATAAATCAATACGAATCATTAGATCACAGAAAGTGGTAGGAGGGATAAGCTGGATACCAGTTGATTATTACTGATTTACTAGATTTTACTGCTTTAAAGGAAGTAAATTTAATGTATTAAAAGAATACAAAAACAAAATAAAATAAAAGTATTAGTGTTATGTTTTTTACAAATATGACTTGAATCATAGTTCAGAACTAGATCTATAGATCAATAGATCAATAGGATATGTAAAAGGGTAAGAGGGATAGCTGGATACAGTTTGATTTACTGATTACTGATATACTGCTTTTAAAGGTTGTTTTTATCTTTTTAGATCTTAAAGAAAAAAAATAATAATTTTTAGTTTAAAAAGAAAGGGGGAAAAAAAGGTAAAACAAAAAATAAAATAATTCTTAAACTAGTCTAAAACATAATCTCATTATAGAAATCAAAACAAATAAATAAAAAGTTTCGATGTGAAATAATATAAAATATATAACTTGGAACAAGAGAAGCAGTAAAATCAACTGACCAATAGATCAAATAGTCATAGAAAAAACAGTTAAGAGTAAACAGGAATAAAGCTGAAAATCGACTTACTGAAATATCAAGCTTAACTCATATAAGGATAATAAAATAATAAAGCACCGCAATTTTCTTAGAATTAATAAAAAATAATAAAAAGAATAAAGGGAATTTAGAATAGTAAAAAAACAAATAATCTTAAAAAACAATAAAAGTCCTTTGTAATTGTTATTTATTTATTAAAATAAATTGAAAATTCAGTAATGTTTAAATGAAAACAAAAAAAAGAAAATACATAAAAGTCCTTTGTGTAATATGTTATCCATATTTATTTGAAAATGAAATAGCAAATTCGACGTGAATCTAATAGATCAATAGATCTAAATAGATCACAGAAGGAGTAGGAGGGCTAAGCTGGTATACCATGTTTAGAATTTACTGAATTTACTTGATTATACTTGCTTTATTGGGATATGTAAAAAATGCAGGATTTTTGTATATATCTGTAAACAAAAGAATAAATTTTTTTAGTAAAAAACAAAATATATAAAAACAAAATATAAACAAATAAATAAATTTATTTAATGATAAAAATCATAAAAATAATTAAGAATAAGAAACAAACAAATAAAATAAAAGTTTTTGTAGTTAGTTATAACAAAATATATGACTTGAATAATCAATAGATTACTAAATAGATCAAAGTAATTCATTAAATGTCACAGGAAAAAGGGTAGGAGGGATACAGCTGATATGAATACTCAGTTTTGAATTATATCATGAAATTTAACTGATTATTACTCCTTTAAGGTATTATCAAATATGAAAGTTTTTAAAGTTTGAATAAACATAAATAAAAGACTATACATCATTTGCATTAATAACAAAAAGATATTAAAAGAAAATTAAACAAGCAAAAGGAAAATAGTTTTAGATTATTGTAAAATTGAAAATGTTTATAAGATCAAACAACATTAAAAATAAAAGTTTTATTGTATAATTTATACAAATAATATGACTTGCATCAATAGATCAATAGTTAATTAAGAATCCTGAATTAAATAGATCAATAGATCACAGAAGGGTAATAGGGATGGTTGATGTCTTGATTTTACTGATTTACTGATTTACTGCTTTAGGGTATGTAAAAATGCTAATTTTTTACGTTTCTAAACACCAAAGCAAAAATTTTAAAAAGATCAAGAAATTAAATTTGAAAAAGTAATGAAAAAAAATTTAATTGAAAGCAATAAAGTTAAAAACTTAAGGAATAAAGTAAATAAATAATTATAAAAATAAAGTCAGAAAATTAAAATAAAAAAAAAAAAAAAAATGATCTCACCACCCTTAGGAAACCTAATTTGACCAATAAAAAGTATAAACTTAGCAATTCAGAAGAAAGTCCAAAAAGTCATGTCGTCATTTTGACTTGGATTTCCGCTGCTTTATAGGATCACCGATCTCAGAATCGACTTCCCCGACCTATGAACCCTAAACTCGAGAAACACATTCTCAAAGCGTCCAGTAAATCATGTAATCGGAGCCTTATTGCACCCCCATATACTTCCAAGTTCAATATATCTCGTGAGGAGAAATAGGTTGACTTGAAATCCTGACTTCCTTCTTCGTAACCTCACATACCTGAATAGAACGGCGTTCCCCTGACACAAAAAACCATAGATGGGAACCTCAAGGAGTTTAAATAAATCTGACTCGTCCTTACGACGATTTATCCAAGTCATGTTCGCCTTTATACTTGACCTTCTGATTCTCTTGATTCCAACTGACGTCTCTCTTCACATTCACCCATCCAACAATATAAACGGCTTCCCCGTCTCCCAAACTTAGAAAATTCCAATTAAGTGGAAATCGACACCTCAGCGTCAAATATCTGACGAACCTTATAGGATAACAGATCTCCAAAGTTCATGTCGGCATTTGACTTGAATATCCAAGAATTCCAAACGCCTCAAAATTAATGTCTCGGTACCTCTCACAAAAACACGCTGCTTATCACCAGTCTCTCCCAAAAGCGTATATGTGTTATATGGAACACCATCTCAAGCGCGTCTACATAAATCTGGACGGAGTCCTTATGAAGTTCAAGTACATGGTCGGCATTTGACTTGAATTACCTGTTCCAAAGCTCACGTACGCTTCGGTACAAGATACAGCATCTCCCCCGACCCCTCGCGAAAGTTACGCCGTAGATCTTCACGTAAAAAAACCCAGTTAGCAAGTGATTAACCACACACTCTAACGTCTGCGAAAAATCTAGTTGGTACAGTTTCACAAATTGTCAAGTCTATTCAGTCACGGTATCTCCTCTCTCGCTCTCCATTTCCCTGTTCCATACGACTCCGCTCCAATGTGAGCATACAAATAATCAATTACGGATTCCCCGACCCAAAAAAACCCATAGATGGACTCACATCATTCCAGTCGCTCAAAAATACGGAGCCCCAACAGCCCGTTCCTCAAGCGGTCGTACAAATCCAAACGCTACTCATCGAGGGGCGTACTCCGGCCTCCTCTGGCTTCGCTCGCTCTCTCGGCTCGTCCTTGTCTCCTGGATCAAAGAGAGAAACCTGGAGACTATATAATTAGTCACCGGACACTCTCTCCGAGCTCCGAAATAAAATCTACGGTTAAAAAAAGATATATAACTATAAAACAGTAGCCTTAGATAATTGTTCTGAGCTTAACTCAGACAATAATTCCAGCTTCCCACAGTGTTATTTCCCGTAAATAATCTTTACGTGATCATCTGGAATTGCCGAAAATATGCCGAATCAGATGCTATTATACACTACTGTCATAATACTTACTCACGAAACATTACTAATCATGTTTTCACTATTCCTTAGACTGACAATGATAACTGATAACATTCTCAAGACCCAACTAGAGATCTGCGGGTGTACTGTTGCTCATTCGTTTCAGATTTTAAAGCGAGCAGTAAATTTCAGAAGTTTTTTTTCCTCTGTTCCTATCAGAAAGATTTAGATAAATCTTTAATGAAGCTCTATAGATTGATAATTTGTGCGAGTTTCAATCCGCAAGCTCTCTCTCTTCTCAATCTCTCTCGTCTCTACTCTCTCTCTCTCTTGCGCGTGTCTCTCCCTCAGTCCTCTCTCTCTCTCTCTCTCTCTTCACTCAGGGCTGTTTTTGTCTGTATGAAATACGTCTTGGATTGCTTTGTCACTTAATGGAATTATCAAGGGATACAAGAGGCTTATTCGTTGCACTGCTTGACAAACTAAAAGCAGTAGCCGTAAATACTCTTATTATTTGTTTTGAATAGATATGACATCAATCAACGTTGTGTAAACTTTTCTATGCCTCTTATTCTTCTTAAAACTTACTTTTGAAGTTTGTAAATTGATTGATTAAGATTGTCAGAGAACAATTTCAGACATTGCTAAAACTTACTTCATAGTTAATAATTGCTATGTTCAAGCAATTCACGCTTTATGACACACAGATCTGTACTCTTTCTGGAAGAAGAACTCAAATACATTATTTATTAGTTTCTATCTAAAAAAAATTAGATGATTCATTAATAAAGAGTGGATAAAACAGAGTAGATGGTATTGAGCACGGTACTTCACGAATAATGTTGGCGCGCGTCAACTATTCGTCCTCGCTCTACGTAGATAACTGCTGGGAGCCTTTGCTCAGTTGTGGGGGGAGTGCTCTTGTTCCATTCTTCACTGTTGCATTTTTATCATGGCATCTGATATACACCATTGGAGGTGGGTTTGGCATCTTACTCGTGAGGCTATGTCCTCTGTGAAAAGGTGATTGCAAAGAGGTGACGTTGTTTTGTGCTCTGTACGAACTCGTGTACTGTCTGAAGTCCTTTCACTCTTCGCTCACCAAAGTTCATTACTCTTAATCATGGCACGGTTAGCCATTGATTTGATGTATCAAAGGTATAACCACCTTACGACTTTGTGACTAACAAGGGTTAGTGTACGGCTATATAAAAAGTACACAATATTATATTACACACTCATGTATAATGAAATAGCATTATTATTTAAATTAATAGTAATAATATTATTATATTATATAATAATATATATTTATTAATATTATATATATATTTATATATATATTATATTATATATATATTTATATAATATATTAATTATAATAATAATTTATAATTAAATTTTAATATATATATATTTATATTAATTAATAATATTATATATATATAATATATATATATATAATATATATATATAAGTTAAAATTATAATATATTCTATTATAATATATTGTTAAATAATAATAATATAAGTTTAAATATTATAATATAACGCTTATTAAGAAACTATACTCTTAGGTATCTCGTATAAATCTATTTAATCTAGTAGCTTGAGATTATAGAAAATATTAAATGTTCATCTTTTCTCGCCGCTCAAGTAGTAAGGTATTCCGCACATATTCAATTATCCTCACTCAACAATATTCTCAGGTCCAAAGTAATATATAATAATACTATATAAATAATAGTGTACTAAAAAAAGAGCATCGCCATCAGTGTCTCTAATGTAACTAAGGAAGGGTATATATTGATAAGTTTTGAAACTATAATTACAAATAAAATTCAGAGTGATATGCTATTAATATAAATATTATAATAAATTAATTGTAAAATATTAATTAATATTATCTCTCTTCGCTCACTCAGTATATAGCGTAGTCTCTCCAAAATCTCTAGTCTTATTGTACTATACTACTGAAATGTCACAATTATAATTTTAACTTCATTTTATATTCTTGTTTAAAATATTTTTCATTAGTTTACTCACGGTATCATATTATAGAATTATACACTAATACTCATCTAAGAATCAATGATATATGAAATGAACACTCCTCGAATCTATCCATTATATATATTTATAATGATCATTAATATAATAATATATAATATTACTCTCTCTCTCTCCTCTCTCTCTCTCTCTCTATTACTAATCTCTATCTCTTACTTACTCTATTCATCATTATATTTATAATTACTTATACTACTCTTAATCTAATCACATTTAAACAATATCTCAACTACCTCTTATTCTTGCCTCTTTTCTTCTCTCTATGGTTTTCTGACTAGCCCATACTCATCAACTCTCTACTCTCTCTTCTCTCTACTCTCTACTTCTCTCTCTCTCTCATCTCTTTCTCTCTCTCTCTCTCTCTCTTTTCTCGTTTTCTCTCAAGTTGCTCCATCCTCGATGACTGCTTCGATGCATTTTTCACTATCCAGCAAAAGGGTAGCACCACAGACTTTCCGCTAATTCGAATCTCTCGCCTCCTCACTCTCTACGGAAGTCTCACTGCGTTTGCTGATACAAGGTTCGTACCCTTACCTCCCACTGAAAGTGCCCGTTTTAGAGCTCCCCGTTTTTGATTATTTGCAGCCTAGATTTCGATGTATATTTTTTCTCCCTCCTAACAAATTTGCTTGTGTCCAACTAACGTCTAAAACACTGAAACAGGATATGAATAAATTATATAATTGTAATTTATTCTAGATAAATATATATAACAAATAAGTAAACAGGCCAATGATTGTTGAGTTTTGGAGCTTCACACTATTAAAAGCCTATATATCCCTTATAAAAATAAATCTTAGCGAATTCTTTACCACTTATTGGTTTAGGAGACAATTAACAATAATACCTCTCTACATAATTTCCCCTGACCAAGAACAATATTCATGCGTATAGGTTAAACTCATCTAAAAAGGGTATATTACATCACCCCCAATCACCTCAATAGGTAGGATCATTGCTATATATATATAAAATATATAAATATATATATAATATATAACTGGAAATAGGTGGTATATATATATACCTCAAACTGAGTTTAATAAACATTATTACATTACCGAGAGTATATTTGGAAATACTGAGTTAAAGCGCGATTGTAAAAAACATGAGTGTGTGGCTGTGGCGGTTTTAAAGGCAGTTGAAAACATGAGAAGTGAGTGGTGTGATCTAAAGCTCTCTGAGACGTGCTCAAAAAATGCGGAGCGTGGTTAAAAGCAGGATGTTGAAAAGGCGTAAGGAGCCTTAAAACAAAAATGATCCGCATGAACTCTTCGCCTTTGATGCTAGGGTAATCCGGAAGAGCCTTTCTTATCCCCATTATGCAAGCATGTTTTTATGCTCTAAAGAATATTAGTATCTCCTTATTATGAAGCATCTGTAGATAGAGGTACGTGGAAGCTATGTTAATAAAGGTATATGTAAATAGAGAGTTAATAAGGCTCTCTAGCATTTCAATAACTGCATATCTGTAAGAGATCCCTAGATCTTGAGGAGCACCTGGAGCCCCTCATCATTAACGATATTGGTAAGCGCTGAAAAACGCTCAGGCTCACAGTTGCCAAGTAAAACCAAAAGGCATAACACTACATGTCCCTAATTTGGGCACTTGTTCCTATGAGCTAACTAATAACCTCGAGAATATATTATCAGGCTATAGCAGCGTTCTCTAGGCTTCGATTTTTAATCGATTCTACGCTATATTAAGTAGTAAATATATCATCGTAATATAATGTTAATATAATAATAATAATAATATATTAGATAATAATTAAAAGCTCAAGTGAGTATAATAATAAAACATATGAATGATTATATAAGCTAATGATTAAAAACATGATATAGTTATTAAATAAACCTAAAGTAAAATACTTAATAAAAGCATTATACTAAGTACTCCAATTGGTTGTATGTAACCACCTCAATTGATGTTTACTCGATTACTGCTTTAAGGTATAGATAATGTCTTAATGTTTTTTAAAATAAAATTTTACGTAAAATTGTAGTTATCTTCAAATGACAAATTAAATTTGTGTACCTATTCCTAATAGTTTGCTACATAACATAATTTTTTAAAATTTTTTGTATGAAAAAAGTAATTAAAGTAATAAAAGTAATAAAGTAAATAATGTTATAATTATATTGAGGATTAAGCATAGATAATCGGAAGGTTGAGAGCCTTTCGAAGCTGAATCTCCGTCATAAATCTGTAGTCTAATACAAAGATTGAACCATCATTATAGTAGAGTACATCAAAGTTGAGACAACAAGAATATTATATTCAGTCGTGAGTGTAAATGTAGTGAAAGTGACTGTTGGGTCGAGTGTAAGAATGTAAGTAATGATCTCATGGTTGAGGGTGATAAGTATGCACATTAGTAGTAAGTGTCTATAGGATGAGTTGTAAGTTGTCATATGGATGTATATAGTGTCTAAGTGTATGGATATGTATAAAGATGACATAGAATGTGTGTGTGTGTGTTAATGTGGTGTGATTAGTTGGGTGTGATGTAAGGTGCAAGTGTCTTTATAGGTTAAGCTAGTGATTCTTAACTGGAGCGAGTATTGTATAGTGACTATACGCTGTGTGTGGGTGTTGTTGTGTTGATGTGTGATCTGGTGCGTGTTATATCATTATTATATGTATGATATATGTAACTCTTTGTGTTAAATTTATATTATGATTTTAATTTATATCCCTTTTCGTTTTATTTCAATCTTTGTGTATTCTCAGTGTGTCATGCTGTATGATAGTGCTAGGAAAAAATATGCTAACTCTATACTAGAAGCATCCTAGCTCATAACTTCGTTAATATATCCACCATATCGTAATCCTCATACCCTTGTTTTATAAATACATAGGGTAGACATTCCTCCATATTAGGCTATTCTAGGCTCAAAGGAGGCTAGAAAAGGCTTGGAAAAAAGTGGCACTCAGTCTGGACTATGTGGCACTCCACTTGCACTTCATTGACACTCACTCGGCATCACGTGGCAACTCAGATCTAATACTCAAATATATAGAACACACCCTTTATATATTTATTTAAATATATATTCTTATTATATATAATACTATATATATATATATATTTAATACCTAATTTGTAACCTTTTCCAGGATAAAATTCTTTAATGTTACTAATTGTTGGTGGAATGGAATTTCTCTTACTATATTAATTAATCTAAATACCCATCATTTCATTATAAATTATATAGTATATAATAAGATTTATATAATATATATAATATATATTATATATTATATCTCATAACATATATATATATATATATAATGATATATTTATTATTTATTTCTCTTCAGACTTATATTATCTATATATATATATATTTATTTATAATATATATATTATTATATATATTTATTTTTATAATATATATATATTATATAATTATATATATATATATAATATTATATATATTAGCGGAGTGATTTATCGAGTTTCCTGTGTATGTTAAAAGGACTGGAAGCAGATCGGATATTAAACCTTGGTTTTGAAGAGGAGATTGATAAGAATGAAATTATTCCACAATTATCAGGGTGTTGTGAAAGGAGGGCGCTTGAAAGTAAACCGTTGCGATAAGAGTTAAGGTTATGTAGTCTATTGATGTGAGGAACAACTCTACTAACACTCAGTTGTGAAGTTTTGATGTGGAATATAGATGTGTAGTAAACAGCATAGTAACTATGAGGGTCTGAGCTTATAAGTAGAATATTTAGGGCTTATTATGTTTTGGAATGAGAAGGGATACGTGACGATATGCATGGAGAAAGTGTATAGGACGTAGGTTTCTGTGAATGGCCATTTAGGTAAGGTCGGCCTAGGGTTTCTCGCAAATTAAATATCTTGTTTTAAGTTTTAATGCAAAAGTGCGGTTACACAGTCTTTGATTACAGATCACCAACTGTGTGCTAGGGTCTTTACATGAGGGTATGTTGTATGTTGTTATTGTATGGTAGTGAGACTATGTCTGGAATAAGAGGCGTATAGACTAAAGTTCAATGTGTCAGTATGGACAATCTTAGGGGGTGTGCTAGCTAGGTGTTTATTGAGAAGAATATGTATAAAAGAAGAGGAATAATAATATAACAATGAACGTACAAAGCATAATGATAGAGTAGAAAGATATCAGGAAAGTGGATGTGAAGATAACGAAACACGAATCAGGTTAAATGACCAGCAAAGCTAAAATGAAAGTTATGTTATTGAGTTATAAGTATTACTTGGTCAATGTGGAAAGGCGGCAAATAAAATGAATGTAATAGTACCCTAGTGTATTCCGAGGCATCTGTTAATTAGACGGAATAGATGAGATATAGTGTATTGACGTGTGTGAGGAAACCGAAGCACGAGGTAATGGATGTGAGCAAGACCGATAAAGAGAAAAGGAGATCAGATTGAGCAGTCGTGTGAAACGAGGGGAAGTAGAACTGAAGGAGAAGAGAAATGGTAGGAGTTTGAAGCAGAGAGCGAAGAGAGAATGAAAGTGACAAAGATAGTAGAGAGAATGGCGAGGAGGTTTTGTATAGGGAGGCGATGGTATGTGGGCCCACCTGGAGGCAAGGAGAGGGAGAGTGCAGACAAGTAATACACCTTTAAAAGAGTTTTAAACCTTGCAAAAGAATTATAAGCTAAGAAAGGAAAAGAGAAAAAAAGATGACAAGGATGCAAAAAAAAAACAAATGACAATAGAAGAAGAAGCCTAAAGAAAATAAACAAAAACCAAATAAGACGCCGGCCGAAATGAGGATATAGTGAGGTCCGCCTCGACAGCGAAAAGAGGTACACGCAAATGGAATGCCATCTAGGGTGGATTTATCGTGGTCATGTGACGAAGCTAAAAATGCTCTGCAAATGACCTAATAGATAAAGAGATAAAGAAATGTCAAGCCTAAAGAAATATAAACAAGAACGTATAGTCATGGACAGCTCATGGAATTTGGTCCACAAATAATTACCATCATAAGCATTTCAAATCAAAATCAATAGAAGATGAAACTTGCTAATACTTTTGAACAAAACTAGAAAGATAGAAATTAGAAAAGATAGAAATTAGGAAAGAGAATTAGATGATAAATGTGAAAATTTATTATAATTTGGTTATTTGGCAGATAATAGAAGAGAGAAAGCTAAAAATGAAAAATGTTTAGAGTTAATAGTTCAAAAACCATTTGAATAATCCAATTTGAAAAATGATGTACTGGTGTTTAAAAATATTAATATAAAATAATTTTTAAAAAATGATTGACGAAGAGGTAACTGCAATTTTGATATATATGAAGGTAAAACTATTATACTAGAACCAATTTAATTATTCCACAAATAATATGGTGTTGTGAGTAAAAAGTTTTAAATCATGTCAAAATTATGACATCTGTTTTTACGATAACAAAAAAAAATACAAATAAGTGATTCTGAAAATAAAAAGAATTCATATATAATATGATTCCAAAAGTTAAAAAAAAAAATTATCAGATTACGACGACTATCATGAAAATTTTGAAAAAATGTTGCAACATGATTACAAAATGAAAAAAAAATGAATTAGTTATTTTCTAAACAACATGAATCTAATAAATATTCACAAGTCTTAAGATTTGGACAAAATTGGACAAATTGCAAATTGGACAGCAAGTTGATGGATTGTGTATAGGAAATAAGCAGAAATTTGATGAACAGCCAAGTTGATGGATTGTGTATAGGAAATAAGCAGAAATTTGATGAACAACCAACATAAACATTTTGAATTGACATACATTTAATAAACACGGAATGTGGTGTCCTGCCAAACGGTTTGAACAGTGTTTTAATAAGGCAAACTATTGGACAATAGGCCAGCCTCGATAGGTCCATATATGCTTCTTACAGTTTCTTTTTTTCTTATGTTCTTACATTACTACCCCATTACCTCAAACAAGGATTCAAAGTAACCACACTATTAAACAAACATTTTCTTTAAGTTGCTGGGTCTTAAACTCCCATTTAACTAAAGGACTCAGATGCAAAGGTGCTTCTCAGTGAATATTTTACCCATACCCATACCCATACCCTACGACAGTGCCCATAATATAGTGCGAACCGAAGCATCCTTAGATAAACATAATCTTAAAAGTGTATGCTTCAAAAAACATAGTTATTTCTTCCACATTCGCACAATTTATTACCATGCCAGTCTGCAAGATATTCACATCCCCAATATGAGGATATCGTGCCATATTACCATTCACATTGCGGATTTCTAACATGTAACACATCAATATATTAAAAAATATATTATTGATGTTCTATGCGGATTTAAATCCAAAAATCCGAATCAGCGCCAAAAGATGTCAGAAAAATCAGTGTGTGTGTAGCGGCGAAGTTTTATTATGTCGCCAACGGAGATAATTCTCGGCTTCTTGAGCAATCATATCAAGTTACGTAATTTTCTTTCGCGCAAGAAGATTCGCGAGTTCTCAGGCACTGTATTTATGAAAACTGCTCAGCTATCTATTAATGTCGATTATATCATTGAAAATCTTTGTAATCTCTGCCAGTTTCCGTCCTTTTCAATACATTAATTTTCAATCGATCTTATTTGAACTGGATAGGCCTTTCGTCGTTCGTATGCTTTCGCACGTCTGTCAATTTATTCTATATCCGTTCCTTCTGTTAAGTGTAAACATAGTTAGAAGGGCTTTTTTTAATTTATCATAGTTCCTTTATTCTTCTTTAGGGATGCCGAGAATATGCTATAAAGCCTTCCCTGCCATAGAGCGCTTAAGGTGTTGCTACGCCCAACATTTCCTCGATCCCATCCCAATAATTTTCTGCGGAATCTTTCAAACGTTAACATGTAGCAATCAATCTCGTCCCTGTTATCTGCGAAAAGGGAGGAAGCTTTGGATAACCCTCGCCTTAACATTCATTGTGTATTGCAAACTTGGCTGGTGAGTATATTAGCCTAGCTTAGTGATGCGTCAGTTCCATCCTTCTAAAGCTCAAGCTCATGTTCTCTGTGCGTTGTGTTGTTCTGCATCTCTGCTATGTCGTCTTCCGTCTTGCAGCCTTCGCCTTTGGTTCCTGCTTGTTGCTAGGTTTTTGCCTTTCTCTTTTCAGCTTCTCCTTTGTCTCTCTGTTCTATCTCTTGGGCTGGTGTCTCACTGTGTATTGCGTTGCCGAGTCTAGACTTCTCTACAGTCAGCTAATTCTCTATGTCTCTCTGCTGCTTCTCTGGGCCACGAGTTCATTCACTTCTGCCGCTTTACTTTGGCATTATTATAAGCGTCTCGTCTAGACCTGCTTCTCTGGCAGCTTCTCAGTTGCTTCTCTTTTCCTCTTATAAACTACCATCTAGTACTCAATTTAAGCTAAATAGGTTCCTAGCTCTCCATTAACGCAGTTCTTCGCGAGCATCATTCTACCAGCGAATTGTTAAATCCATAGTTAGACGCGAAGCACTAATGCCACCTACAATTCTTGGGTCTTCGTCCTAGTGATATGTGCAACTTTTTACATCTTCAGAAAATAATTATATTAACGGTGACAATAAGATCGCCCCTAATTATATATATTTCATTCAAGAATTCGGGAATATTTCAATCGAATCCAAATATAAATAATAGATAATTAAATAATACGTGGAAACAAATCCCTCGAAATTTAGATTTCTTAGCTAATCAACATAAAATAATATAAACTCAAGTTGTCTAGAGATACATGAGTAAAAACAATTTTCACAATGCAGAATACCACTTCTTCAAGTGATAAATAACTGAAAATGATTACAACTAAATAATTCACGGAAGATCATATTTTGGTAATTTGCCAAAATTCAGATTCCCAAAAGATTCATAGAGACTTCAACACTTATCAGTTAGACAATTCAATGAACTATTACCAAAGCCTTCTGGTAATGATTTACATTTTAAGAATTAATATATCACTTATTACTAAGTGTACAGCTTAGAATAGAAGATTAATCCCAAAACAGACAATTCAAATATATAGTCGTACAAAATAATATAATCACGAATAAATAGGTATTACACTACTTGAATAGTGTAGTTGAAATAATAATTCCTAATAATAATATGAATCTCAACAAATAATAACATCTATTACTAAAATTCGTTAAGTTATTCTTCAATTGACATATGTAACCAAACACGCTTCTTTTCAATTATAGAATAATAATTCTTCAATAATAGCTCTGAATTTAGCTTATAGTTAAGCTCAAAATCTTTCAAGTGATTCAGAATATTTTAACTTTTCTCAAAATAACTTCAATAAGTTCTTCTCAGTATCTATCAAAACTTTCTCAAAAAGTGTTTTCCTCTAAATATTCATAAGACAATCTAAAATTCTCCTTTCAAGAACAATATTCCACTAATGTCTTTTCAATTGTCCAAAATAATCTATCCGATCTGTTATGTCTTCTTATAACTTCTTTTCTGCCGTAAGAGAGTTATCTTTACTGAAAAAACAGAGACTTCCAAATATGAAATTTGATACAATAGACAGGTCTCCAACGATAGATTTCCAAACAAGAGATAGAACCCCTATGAGAACAAATTGACTTGCATATTATGAACTGGTCACTGATCGAAAGAATATCAAATGAATGAATTATGTGAAAGATATCCTAATTTTATTATACTTAGATTCCCAGGATCCAATTTCATCGTTATAAAATTAAATATTTTCTTTAAACAGTTTTTTAAAATAGAAGAAATCTTCCTTTAAATTCAACAATGTTTTAGATTCAAATTAAAATAATATTTTCCACGGAAAATAAATAAATCTAAGCGCTATCGTTACTTTCTGTGGAAGCATTAAAAATCTCATTTCTAATTGATATTCCTAATGCACAACATATAATAAATTATCATAAATTAATAATAATATATTAAATAATAATTAAATTAAATTATATTATATAAATAAAATTATAATTATATATAAATAAATATAATTAATAATATAATCATATAATATATATATATAATAATAATTATAATATTATAATTATATATATATAAAATATAGGACTCATATATATAATATATATATTATAATGATTATAATCATAATTATAATATACAACATATATATGTATCAAGGAAGATATATAAGATAGAATATATATAATGATAATAGGCTAAATATTATATATATTTATAATAATAATGATGTCTGATATATATTCGATTATTGGTATATATATAATAATATATATATAGATAAATTAAACTATTATATATTATATATATATATATTTATAGTTTTTTATTATATATATAATATAACTAATATATATATTTAATAATATATATATATTATAATTATTTAATTATTTATATAATATATCTTATATATAACTTATATAATTATATAAATAATATATATATTATATATATATATATACAATTATATAATATATGATATATATATATATATATATATAATTATATTTATATATATATATAATTATATATATAATTATATATATAGCTCTATTATCATATATATATAATATATTAATAATTTATATATATATATTTATTTATATATATCACATCATATTTATATATATATATATATATATATATATATATATTAATTATATATATTATATCTTATAATTATTATAATATGTTTTCATGTTATAATTATTAATGTTAAAAAAAAATTATATTAAAGGATGTTATATATTATATATATTATTAATTATGTTATTTCCTATAAAAAGAGAACCCTCTGATTCTTTAATATATAAAAACAATATAATATATATATAATATTATATATATATCACTGACTAGTATATATATATATATATATAATTTATTATTTATATTATATATATATATATATATATATATTAATATATATATATATCTTCAACTATTGAAATTCTCCATATATCTTTCAGCAGGTTTCCACTCTTTTTGTAAAAAAAATACGTATGATAAATCAATTAAGGATCGTCAATTAATAATTCAGATACGAAATTAATGTAACCTTCAGAAGGCCTGAAGAATTAAATGACATGATTCATTTGCTAATAGATTTTAACACCATGCAAGAATTCTCCTCTCTCTCACCTCTCTCTCCTCTCTCCTCCTCTCTCTCTGTCTCTCTCTCTCTCTCTCTCTCTCACTCCCACTCTCTCTCTCTCTCTCGTCTCTCTCTCTCTCTCTCCCTCTCTCACCACTCTCTTCTCTCTCTCTCTCTTCTCCTCTCTCTCTCTCTCTCTGTCTCTCTCTTCTCTCTCTCTTCTCGCTCTACATCTTCTCGCTTCTCTCTTTTTCTCTCTTCTCTCTCTCTCCTCTCTCACCTCTTACTCTCTCGCTCTCTCTCTCTCTTCTCTCTCTCTCTCTCTCTTCTCTCTCTCTCTCTTCTGCTCTCTCTCTCGCACTCTCTCTCTCTCTACGACACCACTCTCTCTTCGTCTCTCTGCCTCTGCATCTCTCTCCTCAATCATCTCTACTCTCTCCGTCTCTCTCTCTCTCTCTCTCTCTCGTTCTCTCTCTCTCTCATATGCCACACACTCGCGCCAACACCACACATATTAACTAAGAATAAACGACACACACGCACACACACACACACACATAAACGTTCACCACCACCACACACACTACACGCACCACCACCACGCACGCACACACCGGCCACACACACCATCACGCGCACACGCACACAACACAACATGACGCTACCACACGCATACACCACACATACACGCCACACATCACACCATCATACAACACATACATACACACACGCACAACACCCACACACACGCACAAACACTGAATTTATTGCTTATAATTTTAGATTGTTTTTTTATTCAGGTTTTTCAAAGGAAAAATTATGTAAACACTGAAAGCACAATATTGTTATCATTTATTATTTATTTATTATTATTATATTATATTATTATTATTATTATTATTATTATTATATTGTCTGTTGTTGTTGTTGTTGTGTTGTTGTTGTTGTTGTTGTTTGTTGTTGTTGTTTAATATGTTGTGTTGTATTTGTTAAGGGTGTGGATGTTGTTATTATTATTATCTTCATTAATTATAATTATCTTATTTATTATTTATAATTATTATAATATATATCATTATTATTATTATTATTATTATTATTATTATTATTAATACATTATTGTTATCTATAATTTTTATTCGCATTAATTATCGATCACTGTTATTAATTTTTAAAACTTTAATTTTCACTTTACATTACTTGATATATATTTTTACAAAATGTTTTATTCTTTTTATGTCTATTATTTTATTATTAGTATATTATTATGATTATTAGTATTTATTATTAATATTATACTTGATCTATATTATTATTATTATTGATTATTATACTTATTATTATTTATTATTATATTATTATTATTTTATTGATTTATATATAATTAACATCAGCATTATTATCATCATTGTTATTATTTTGCTTAAGTTCATTTGACATTATTGATATAATTGTTCTAGAAACTACTATTTTTATTCTCTTTTATGTTTCGTAGACATAGGTTCTTAAAAGATGACACCCTACATGTAGTATACTATGTCTGTGACTAGTATCAACTGTAAAGTGGCTGAGAGTATATAAAGGATTGAAATCCAAAAATATCCCATTTCAGCATCAAATGCTGAAGTGTTAACATCTATTTCTCTTAGCTCTTAAATAAATGTTTATATTATTTCCACTTTATATTACAGCTATTGAAAAGAATGGACAATTCAACTGATGGCGGAATACCTAATAAGAAGCGTAAAACCCACATAGCTACTATAAATCACCTGTCTATGGAAGAGGTTAGTTCAACAATGGATAAGCACACTTACGAAGTATCTAGTTACAGATGAAGCTTCTTAATAACAATCGTAAGTATGAAGAATCATTTGAACAAAGGTTCGTAAAGAAGTAATCGAAGAGAGTTAAAACAAGATGTCGACTAATTGCAATTGTAGTATTGAAGAATCATTTGAAAAAGTCATAAAAGAAGTAATTAACGAGATTAAACAAGATGTCGATTATAACGCATTAAGGATGCGTATAGGGATAAATTTCACGTTTGGAGAAGAAGGGTCTGATCGGAAATTCTACGTCAACATAAATTATCACGATATAGCTAGAGGTAATGCTGTAGCTGAGATTCTAAGACGTTTACAGCTATCTTTTCAATCAGGCGATAAAGCTTCGTTCGCTAAATTTAAAAGTCATAGCGACTGTTTTCCGCATACACCAAGGACAGGGCTTGAACAAAAAACACTGCTGTTCAAATGTAATGTAAAATATTGATGTAGTATAAAGGTTTTCAAAGTATTAGATTTTGAACATCACGTATTATTCCCAAAAGGACATCCTATTCGAGTGGGCTACCACAGGCTGCTTGCATCAGGAGCCACTCATATACTCTATAAATAAACAGTGAGAGAAACGGATATGAAAGCTAAAAAACATAAAAAACCCCATGTAGCGATCGATAAAGTAGAGGCTATGAAACTAGCAGATGCATGTGGGTTGAAATATGATAAACCTTTTATAGCTACCGATTTCAAAAAAATCGAGGACATCGAAAAATGTCGTATCATCGTATTCGGACCTGAAGGCAATGACGTTAAAATAATATATAACCCTTCAAATGAAAACAGGAACGATCCCTTATTCATTATAGGTCACGATGGAAATAATCATTACTATGCTGTTGCCGAAGATAAGTTAAAGCTGTGCTTTGAGAACACCAGAAAAAATAATGCATATATGAATGGAATCTTCTGTACTTATTGTTACACTTTCAATAGTAATAACATAGCCCATAAACTCACCTGTGAACACTATGGTTGCCGACAGTGTTTAGATGATAAATGTAAAGGATCATTCGAACACGATGATATCTATCATGAATGTCATGATTGCAATCGTAAATTTTACAATGCTACTTGCTTAAAAAATAGAAACAGGAAAAATAAACATGTAAGAAAAAAAAAATATGTAAACTATGTCTAACACAAATAAAAGCTAAACGCGATGGCCATTTTGTACATGACTGTACAAAAGCATATTGCACTATATGTAAAGAAAAATATGAACCTAAAGAAGATGAATACCATATATGCTATATGAAAAAGAAAAACAAGAAGAAGAACAATGAGAAGAAGGCTGATAATAGTAATGAAACTGAAGAACCTAAGGTGTATACCTGTTATTACGAAATCGAGACCTATCAGCAAGATAAAGGTATTAATGCGAACGGACGAAGAAAAATAAAGTTGCAACCATATTTATTAGCATGTCAAATGATATGTGATGAATGCACAGATAAAGAAGGGGAGAATGTATGTAATCATTGTGGTCCTCGTACAACAACGTTTAAAATAGAAGATGAAAAATCACCTGTAAACCAGTTCATTGATTTTATAATGGACTTTTCAGAGAAGAATAAAAAATCAAAAGTAGTTGTAGCCGCACATAATGGCGGCAAGTTTGATCATCAGTTTATATATGCTTCATTACTGACTCATCCAAGTTCGAAAAGCTGATCACAGTAGTCCTTAGTATAAAAGATGGCAATAAAATAATATCACATGGGCTTCTAAAAACGGAAAATATAATGTTGTAGAGATTACTTTGCTATTTCACATATAACAACTGAAAAGCATGCCTAAATGTATGGGCATTGATGATAAAAACCTAACCCAAAGGATTTCCTTCCCTTATACATTTTTGAAAATGAAGATAACTCTACATTATAAAAAGAACTTAAGTACCCTAACAAGGAAATTGGAAATGGTGAAAAATGGTACAGTTTAAAGGAAGACCAAGATTTTCGAATATATATAAAGCTTTTGAGAATTTAAAGAATACATGATCTTCGAAGAATGCGAAAGTATTCTCCAGGATGTTAATGTCGCATATAAAATAGTTTTGAAAAGTTCAGAACCAGTTTTTAAAAAAGATTTTAATAATTTGACGTCTTGTTGAATGCAGCAACGATTGCATCTTATGCTTACACTGTCTATAAAAATTATTCATGCCTTGAAAGGGAAATTACCTATTCTAGGTAGAGAGAATCAAACCATTTCACGTATTGAAGCTATACGTGGATAATGTATCAGGGAGAAATTAAATCGCAATATCAGTATTATAGACATGCTCGCAATGGGAGGTGAGAAATCGTTCAACAATTACCACAATGAAAATGCGTATTGGTGGGACGGATTCGGATGTAAATGGATAAATAACAGACCATTTTTGTATTCTGGTTGTTGCATGGCATGGACATAAAAGCTGTAATAAAGGAAAAGGAACACTTCATGGTAATTCATCGTGTTAGACCGTTACACTTATAACCGAGTGAATCAAGAAAATGAATTTACTCAGAGAAAAGGAATTCAAATGTGGTTAGAGTGCTGGAATGTGCTGCGTGAAAGTCACAGAAAGAAGAAACAATTCAAGATCCTGATTCATATCGATAAAGACACAACTGTTAAAGAATATGTGCAGCGTATAAGGCAACGACGCTGTACATAGACTGTAATAGAACAAATCATTGTTTGTAGGTCGTAAACCGAACCACTGTCGTTGCATTATTGTACCCTCCAACTGAAGGAAAAAAGATAATGTATTTAGATTATACATCTCTCTATCCTTTTGTACAGAAACGAATGAAGTATCCTTTTGGCCCGCCTGAAAAAACTAATAGGTGACAAAGTACCTGATATTGAGTCATTTAAGAAAGGAATCAAAGACAAATATTTTGGTGTAGCGTATATTAAGATCCTCCCCCCGCAAAATCTATACATTCCTGTCTTACCTGAACGAACTAAAAAGAAACTAATGTTCCCATCATGTACGAAATGTGTAGAGAAAGGATGTGAGAAATGCACTCATAATGAGAATGAACATGCTATTGATGGCGTATACACAACTCCTGAAATTAAGCTAGCATTGGATATGGGATATAAAATACTTAAGATATTTGAAGTATGGGTATTTAAAGAACAAGAGTTCTTATTTGAAGGGTATGTCAACCAATTCTTAAAAATAAAGACAGAAGTTTCAGGGCTTCCTAATAATATTCACGAAGATGATCCTGAATTTGAAGAAAAACTTAAAGAATTCGTCCGCCTATTCAAGGAAAAAGAAGGTGTTGAACTTGATATAAACAACATACAAGAAGAACCCGGCATGCGATTCCATTTGCGTCATAAGTTATGCTTATTAAATCGATTATGGGGAAAATTCGCACAAAATACACTGTCACGCGAAGATAGAGTATGTGTTAGTGATAAAGAAGTATGGGAATTAATCAATCAATGCGATATTGAAGTCCCTTCCGTTGTACCTATAGGCAATAAATATGTTGTTACAGTTGTAAAAAATGCATTAGCTGAGCGAACGTCAACAACTACAAACATTCCCATTGCATCGTTTACGACTGCATATGCCCGCATAAAATTATACGAGTTACTAAAAGGTTAAAGAAAGGGCATTATATTGTGATACAGATTCTTGCATTTTTGTAGCAGGCGAAAACGATGAAGTCCCATACAGGTAAACTTTCTAAGGGTGAATTAACAGATGAAATAGCTGAATACGGTACAGGTGCTTATGGTGATTCCTTTGTATGCACAGGACCTAAATCTTATGCTGTCAGAATAAGAACTAAGGAAGGTAATATAAAATATATTGTAAAAGTCAAAGGCCTTACAATCAATAAAGACACTAAAGATACTATTAATTTCGGGAAATTGTTGAAGCTGGTAACTGAACGTGGTTCTGAAAATAGTTCAGGACATGATGAATCATTGTATGAAAACATCAGATACAATGACGTCACAGTAAAAGCAATGAACGAGATACAATTGGATGATGACAATGAAGTAACTGAAATAGAACTTCCACATAAAATTGCAGCCAAAACAAATGAGTCACAGAATCCATTAGCGAACTTACATGGAAGTAATAGAGGTGGCCTATGTTACAACATACCTACTACAACTTTTCAAGCAGGGAAACATGGAGGCGTCAGTATTATATCAGGCTCTATCAAGAAAGTTACAACATACGTCTGATAAACGTATCTTTGTACGAAACTCTTTCCGTACAGCATCCTATGTATTTAAAGACACTTTAAAATCTATTTAATATATATATATATATATTATATATTAATATATATTTCCATTATTATATATATATATATATTATTATTATATATAATAATATATATATATGTAATAATTAATATTATATATATAATATAATATATATATATATATAGATATATTTATATATATATATTCAGCTTATTCACCATCAATAGCGTATGGCAACCTCTATTCCTCTTATTCTTATATATCCACAAGTATATATATATATAATAGTATATAATATATATTATGTATATATATTATATATAATATACTATATATACTAATCTTAGTTTCTACTACTATATATTATATAGTATCACATCTAGTATAGTATATGATTCTCTTATTTGATGTCGAATATGATTATATTTTTGTATAAATAATCAATTACCTATACATTTCATTACGTATTACATATATTCATACAACTATATACTCTCTAGATTACTTTACTTTATTAGCTATTAGCACTTATCTAACTCTGTTCACTCTATTATATGTTACTCGATATGTACTCAACTCTATTTACATTTAATAGATCACTCTATTTAATATGGTTTAGCTCTCCTTGATTATATATATATTGTATTCTAAGAGTTGTACCTCTACGTCTACTATATAGCTACTTATTACTATATACAGCCTTATTTCGCGTATATCTGATGCTATAGCGGAATATTTTGTAAAAACGTGTTATAAATATAATTTTCAGTATACGGTAGATAAATATTTCTCTATAAGTGGTATATAGTATATTATATACTATATATATATAATATATTATTACTATTATATATATATTATAATATATATATTATTATAGTAGCTAACTATGCATTCCTTATTCGTTGTAAATCTTGTTATGTATTAATAAT
>JABUQX010029427.1:27500-32500 GCA_015478945.1 Trachelipus rathkii | reverse complement strand
CGGGTGGGAGAAGGTGAGCTTTCTCCCCTTGGCTTGGCTTCGTCCTGCTCGGACGTTAAATGAGTACACCTCCTTCTTGATTAGGGCTCTGCCCGTGAGTGACTGTGTTTATCTCTGTAAAAAAAAAAAAAAATATATATATATATATATATATATATATATTATATATTATATATATATATAAAAATATATATATAATAATATATATATAGTAATAATATATATAATATAGTAATATATTCGAGGTCATAATATAAAAACGAGAGGCAGACAGATTTTTCACAAAGGTTAAACAGTTTCGAAGGGGAGGCGGAGTAACTTGTAAAATTTATTTAAAAACCATTTCCCATTTTCCAGAATGGGTTCCCTTTAATTATTCTTTACGTTAATTTGGTTTCGTTCTAAAAATGCGGATATATGATAATGGGAAGAGGCAATAGAGATTCACGATACCCATTTTGCCTTTTGCTTTTTCCAAAAAAATAAAATAAAAATAAAAAAGTCCGTTCATTGAAAGGCGGAAAAGGGAACATCCATTTATTAATAATAGTAAGTGCACCGAACAATATATTTTAAAAACGGTTGCCGTGATAATAATAATAATAATTAATAATAATAATATGAAGTAATAATAATAATAATAATAAATAATAATAATAATAATAATAATAATAATAATAATAATAATGAATAATATAATAATAAAAAATATAATAATAAAAATAAAAATAAAAATAAAAAATAATAATAATAATAAAATAATAATTAATAATAATAATAATATATAGATAATAATAATAATAATAATAATAAATAATAATAATAATAAATAATAATTAATAATAATAATAATATAATATAATAATTAATAATATAATAATAATAACAATGAATAATAATATAATAAAATAAAATAATTAATATATAATTATATATATATATATATATATATATATATATATATATATATAGTAATATAATATATATATTATAAAAATATATTATATATATAGTATAAATATATATTATATATAGTATATATAATAATATATATATATAAATAATATATATATATCTATATATAATATATAAAACATGTTGCTTCAGTAGTGCCTCAATAATCGTAATTAAATAGGAAAATGTTTTATGGTTATGATTTTCTGCTTTATTAAGAGTCGAAGTTTGGAAGGAAAGAGCGTGAAGCAATTGGTGCAAACAAATGCTTCCACGAATTTCCAATTCAATAATGTTAAAAATAAAATTAATAATAAAAAAAAAGATTTTGAATGAAAGCTTTAAACTGTTATTAGAAATGAAGGATATCCATATTATTACTTGCTTTGCCTATATTAATTCATTTATAATTCTGGTTCAGAGAAATACCTGTGATACCTTTAATATAAAGTGTTTTTAACGCCTGATGGTATAAATAGAATTTATTTTTATTTTAAAATAGTTAATAAAAAAAATTCTGAAAATTGATCTTGGAATACACCATAAAGAATTTTATGAATTTTAACGCGTTGTTTTTTAGATTTTCATCATCAATGAGAAATACCTGTGATACCTTTAATATAAAGTGTTATTAACGCCTGATGATATAAATAGAGTTTATTTTTATTTTAAAATACTTAAAAAAAAAATTCTGAAAATTGATCTTTGGATACACTCTAAATAGTTTTATAAGTTTTAACGCGTAATTTTTTAGATTTTCATCATCATTGAGAAATATCTGTGATACGTTTAATATAAAGTGTTATTAACGCCTGATGGTATAAATAGAGTTTATTTTTATTTTAAAATACTTAAAAAAAAAATTCTGAAAATTGATCTTTGGATACACTCTAAATAGTTTTATAAGTTTTAACGCGTTATTTTTTAGATCTTCATCATCAATATGTTTTTAAAGCATATATATTAACGCTTATCAATTAAAAATTTTATTTTAAGTGCAAATCATACTCGTATTATTTCTATTGTAATCTTGTAACATGGTTTGTTTGTATTTGATGCGTTAATAACATGTATATTTAAAAAGGATAACCTTTTTATTATGTTATGCGTTATTTGGAACTGGTTTCTTGACTTTTCTTCTCAACTCCGATGGAAAGTTTTTGTAAGCCTTTGGACCCTCTTCCAGTGCATATATAATATATATATATTTATAATATTATATATAATATATTATATATATATTAAGTTATCTATATATATATATATAATATATATATATATATATAATATATTATATATATATATATATATATATTATATATATATATATATACATATATACTATATTATATATATATATATATATATATATAGTATATATATATATAATATAAATATATATATATATATTATATACTATATATATATATTCTATATATACTTAATATATATATGTATATATATAAGTGAAAGTTATACGTTTTATAATATACTCGTGGAAGGTGTATATGCATAAGCGGGTGATTTTATGTGTATGTAGATTTATCAACGTAAACAATATGAAAAATAAGTCAGACTAAACTCGTTTGGCGAGGTTCAGGGTTTTGATCTTATATAATATATATATATATATATATATATCTATATTATATATTAATATATATATATATAATAAATAGTATATTATATATATATATATATATAAAAATTATGTTGTGTTGTGTGATGTGTGATGTGTGATGTGTGTGTGTCGTGTGTGTGTGTGTGTGTAGAGAGAGAGAGAGATGAGAGAGAGAGAGAGAGAGAGAGAGAGAAGAGAGAGAGAGAGAAGAGATAGAGAGAGAGAGAGAGGAGCTCTTTAAAGTTCTCGATAGATGAGAAAAGTCCTGCCCGGCTCAGCCCAGCCCGGCCGTGCCCGGTCCGTGTGAACTTGGAAAAAGATAAGTAAATGAAGAAGATTTGGAAGGTTTTTGAATATTTTAACAAAAATGTATCTGCAAATAATAATAATAATAATAATTATAATAATAATGATAATAATAATAATAAACTAATATTATAATAATAATATAATATGATAATAAATAATAATAATAATAATAATAAAATTAATATAATAATAATAATAATAATAATAATAATAATAATAATAATAATAATAATAAATAATAATGAATACTATAATATCTATAAATTTTAACTGAAGAAGAATTTTTAGTGCATTTATAGATCTGCATCACAAAAGCACACACAGGCACCCACGCACAAGCACACACACATACGTTCAAATATGTATATGCAAGTGTGTGTATGTTCATGAGCACCTTGTTATTATATATTATTATATATATATATATATATATATATATATATTATATATATATATATATAATATATATAAATAAATTATATATATATATGTTTATATATATACAATAGTTATATATATATATATACTATTATATATATATATAATATATATAATTATTGATTTTGCCATGAGCGGATGATTTATATATGCGCTAAATTAGGGCTTAAGTTATTTTTTTCTATTTTTGAAAATTATGTGTATGTAAGTAATTTCTAAAATACTTTTAATAATAAATTCTGTTTTTTTTTTAATTTTGGAAATTGAAGAAACCCATTTTTTTTACGGGCAGAGGCATAATCAAGGAGGGTGTGTACTCATTTTTACATCCGAGTAAAAGGAAGCTAATCCCAAGGAAAGAGCAGCCCCCATTCTCTCACCCGACCAGAGAGAGAGAGAGAGAGAGAGAGAGAGAGAGAGAGAGAGAGAGAGAGAGAGAGAGAGAGAGAGAGAGAGAGAGAGAGAGAGAGAGAGAGAGAGAGAGAGAGAGAGATCGTTTTTGTTGGTGTTTTATAAAGAAATATTGTATATGTTTTATCATTTTTAGGTTTGATAATTCTAGTTAGTTTTATGTAAAGTTTTGCAATATTAAATAGCATTGAACATCAGTTATATGTAATTGTAGTTAGCTCATAACATGATAACACTACTTAGCAAAAAATGGAATTTTTTTTTCTTTGCTTTGAAAACATTATTTTCCATTTGCTTATATGTAGAAAGCAAAGAAAAATAATATTATTCCCTTCAAACTTTGCTTTTGTTATCTGGACATAGCTGTTTTCAACTGATCTATTTGCATTTCAGAGAAAATAAATATTTTTTAAATACACGAATATTTTATTCCTTGAACGTTCTGGCAACTTAGATGACGAAATAAATACAGAGAACGTAAGCTCAAGTATCAATATAGTTAGTTGATTAGTTCTTCAGTCTCCCAGCAGCTGTTCAAGTGGAGATACGTTGTTTTTGATAGATGCATGCAGCACAGATGGCATCAAGAGGTTGCAAATATTAGACAGATGCATTTTATTATGTCTGCGGTGAATTTATGAAGACACGAGCAAAAAAGTACCCTGTGAATACATCTGCTAAATTGTGCGAGGCCTATAAGGCGTATTTTGGCATGCCTGTAGGGGATCAAGACAAGCATTGGGCCCTTCATTTCACTTGAGAACTTTGCACAAGAACACCAGAAGGTTTTATATATATATATATATATATATATATATATATATATATATATATATATATATATAGTAATAATATATAAAATTTTTTTTTTAATATCTTAAATATTATATATTATATATATATATATTAATATAATTATATATATATATATAAATATTTACTCTATATTTATATATATATATATATACTTATATATATATATATATACTACCTAACTATATAAATAATATATATATAATATATACTATATATATATATAATATATATATTATATATATATATAATATATTATAATATAATAATAACCTGCAATCAAATTCATAGTAATAAAATACACCCTGATGTATTTTCACCATACTGGGATTCGATCCTGGATACTAGCAAAGACGTGGCAAAATGTTTGACCATCGCCACGATGAGTAAAAGAAGAACCGGAATACATCTGCTAGTCCACGTGGTCAGTACTCTCAGTGCACCTGTCGCTCAC
>JABUQX010029427.1:10000-12500 GCA_015478945.1 Trachelipus rathkii | reverse complement strand
ATTACTTATTACATATTACTATTATTATTATTTATTATTATTACTATTTCTTATTATTATTACTATTTCTATTATTATTACTATTTCTATTATTATTAATTATTATTATTATTATTAGTATTTTTATTATTATTATTATTATTTATTTTATTATTATTATTATTATTATTATGTATTATTATTTTATTATTATTATTAATTTATTTATTTATTTCTTATTATGATTATTATATTATTATTATTATTATTTATTGATTATTATGATTATTATTATTATTATATTCATTATTATTATTATTATTATTATATATTATTATTATTATTAATTATTATTATTTTATTATTATTATTATTATTATTATTATTATTATTATTTCTATTATTATTACTATTTCTATTATTATTACTATTTCTTATTATTATTACTTCTTAAATTATTTTTATTTTTATTATTATTATTAGTTATCATTATAATTATTATTAAACAGTTATTATTATTTTCTTATAATTATTATTATTATTATTATATTATTTTTATTATTATTATTATTATTAATTATTATTATTATTATTATTATTATTATTATTATTATTATTTTATTAATATTATTATTAATTAAACAATCTATCTTACATAGAAGACAGGGTTGAATGTGTTATTTTCCTTCAAAATTCTATTTTATTATTATTAATAATCATAGTAATTATACATTATCATTATTATCATTATTATCATTATTATCATTATTATTATCATTATTATTATTATTATTATTATTATTATTATTATTATTATTATTATTATTATTATTATTATTATTATTATTATTATTATTATTATTATTATTATTATAATCATTATTATTACTATAAATATTGCTATTAATACTATTATCTCTGTTATTATTATTTTTATCGTTGTTAAAATTGGCGCTATTATATTAATAAATATTATTATTGATATTATTATTATGTTGATTGTTATTATTTTGCTAATTTTATGTATTCTAATTGTATTAAAATTGGTTTGGGAATTACATTAAGCTCAATCCTCAAACCAAAATGCTTAAATTTAATCATATTTATATTTTTGGGGGGCTCAAAGGACACAACATTGTGCTGCAAATTTTATATAAATTAAGTATTATATTTACTACAGCTAAATATTAAAACTATTATTATTATTATTATTATTATTATTATTATTATTATTATTATTATTATTATTATTATTATTATTATTATTATTATTATTATTATTATTATTATTATTATTATTATTATTATTCTAAACACCATTTCCCGCAGGGTGGTGTCTGCTACCGTTCATTGTAGATTGAAAATGAAATAAGGAGTTACTAGCCCCTAGAGCAATGCGAAATAAAGTCTTCGCATGAACCGATTTTTTTTTTTCACATCACCACCACCACCCACGGAAAGGCCTTTTTCAAGGGGGTGGCAGAAAATTAAATACAGGAAATCAATCTCACCTAAGCCCAAACTCAACGTAAATTTCTCAGGTGAGCGCAGTCATTGTGTTTAAAGAGATAAAGATTCAATACAGCTGAAGAAAACAGATGACAAGAAGTTCCACAGAACAGAAGTGGCCAGAAAGGAGGCATATATATATATATATATATATATATATATACTATATATATATGTAGTATATATTATATTATATATATATATATATACTATATATATATATATATATATATATATATATTATGTGTGTGTGTGTGTGTGTGTGTGTGTGTGTGTGTGTGTGTGAAAGGATTTAACACGCGCACCAGTAGAAGCAAAATTTTCTCAATAAACATTTATCCGTAAATGAGACGTTTGAAAAGTATATGAGAATGTTATGTTACAATCCGCCACTGACCTGTGTGTAATATACCCATGTTAATCATGTATTTTCACCTTGTACACTAGATGTCACACAACTCTGCCTCTATGTTTACGAACCGTAACATTACCGCGAGAGGGTGTTAGTATAAGTAAGGCAGTATATAGGTTGGATGATATATTTGGAATTAATATATATATTGGTTGGATGGCATAGTTGGATTTAATTTACAGTTGTCGCTGGCCAGGACGGAATAGTAGACACGTTGCTTATCAGGAGTTTTTGTAGTGCTGTTGTCATAATATTACATCCGTACAGGGTTGAAGAGTATGGATGCATGCAGTTCACATATGATAAAGTTATCTGCAATGAACTAGGGACTCCAAGCTGGTACCATGAAGTTTTTTCCCCACAGACAGCACCTGGACAACCACACATTTACAAGATATATCAACGCCCCAGAGAATATGGAGTTTTCCATAACAGCTAATATTCAGGAGAGTGTGTTGCGAAGAGTTGAACAATTTTCCTGAACGTCGGACAAGGGAGGAGCATTGCTGCTCAGGAGTGTGTGGTGAGTCAGTACAGTGCTTGGTGAATTTTACATCGTCAATTGTTGTTGTTGTTGTTGTACATTGCCACCATTAAAGA
>JABUQX010029426.1:25000-33681 GCA_015478945.1 Trachelipus rathkii | reverse complement strand
CCAAGTCTGTAGGTGTCATATAGAGGGGGTCACCCCCGAGAGCGTAGCCGCTACGCCCACGTTTATACCCATTTGGCTTTCCAAACCCGAGATGAGTTAAAGCCTAATACGGCTAATCGATCGGCCCAGGGTGATTTCGGATGCGCATGAGAGGAGAGCGAGCGAGCGCGCGCGCGCGTGCGTGCACATACACCAAATGTTATTATTATTATTATTACGTCGAAGATTCGATTTCCGAAGGAAATCGATCTGAGTCGAAATAAACGATCCCTTTAAGGATCGTTTTTTTTTAGCGCGCTCCTACTTTGCGTTTTGCGCCGTGGGCCGCGTCTTCGCATCCGCGTTCCGGGACGCCGACGTTGAGAGCCAGCCAGCCTCCGCCTCCGAACTTATCTCGTATCGTGTTAAAATTTGGAGAGTAGTTAGATGATGAGGTAACCTCAATGTATACGAAGTTACGTCCCGTGGGTCCCCCGAAGGGCTGGAGGGGCCCACCCTCCTTCAAACATTAAATATTGACGTAGAAAGCTGAAATTTGGGTGAGAGGCTTCAGAGTTGAGTTTCTAGAAATACTTGGTGATGGGAATCGTGTGGAGGTTGGCTCCCGGCACCGGTAGTCTGGTAAGCCACTGCAGGTGCCGAGATTTAATAAACCAGCGTAAACACACAATATTGAGTGTGCTTTATTATAATGTTATTGGATCTGTACGATTTTCGAAAATAATGGTTTCAGACCATTAAGAAAAAATAAAAATCAATAAATAAATAATAAAAAATAAAAATTTCTTTATTTTTTTTGTTTTTATAACTTACAATTTACGTTTTTACATACCCTAAAAGCAGTAAATCACTAAATCAACCACTATCCAACCTCCCTCCTGACCATCTGGTGATCTAATTGATCTATTGATCTATTGATTAAGGTCAAATGTTTACTAAAAATTTTCATGTTTTACATACCCAAAAGCAGTAAATTACTAAATCAAACCACTATCCAACCACCATCACATCCACCACCCTTTCTAGCCATCCTTGGTTCTATGATCCTCATTTGATCTTTATTGATTCAAGTCACATTTCGAGTATCATTTGGATAAAACATAACATAAAACATCAAGTTCTTTATACAAAGATCAATCAATATATTTTGCAACGTAACAAAGTTTTTCACATTTGAATAAAGCTAACATAGCATCATCTAAACTTAAGAAAATTAATACCCAAAGACAAAACATAACCACATTCTTAAGCAGGAATAAACTGTTAACATTAAAAAGTCCACACTTAACACACAGTAAAGCAACTAAACACGGTATGACAAAACGTAACCTAATCTTACTTTTTTCAAACAGCAAAACTCTAACATATTAACGTTAACTTACACTAACACAGTAACAATTTAACAAAAATTTATCATAGAGAAACATTGGTAATTATTCATAGAATCAGCGAAAGTATGCTAACATAGTAAAGTTTCCACATTAATAAAGCTAACATAGCATCAACTGAACTAAGAAAATTAATGCCCAAAAGACAAACATAACACATCTTAATCAGGAATAAGCAGTCAACATTAACAAAGGTTCCACACTTAACACTAGTAAAGCAGCTAACATGATATGCAAAACGTAACCTTAATCTTACTTTTTCAAGCAAATCTCTAACATATTAACGTTATTCTTACACTAACACAGTAACATTAAACTAAAATTTCTTCACAACATTGGTTAATTATCATACCGATCAACGATATGCTAACGTAACGTAACAAAGTTTTCACGTCAATAAAGCTAACATAGCATCATCTAAACTAAGAAAATAATGCCCAAAGACAAACATAACCCATCTTAAGCAGGATAAAACTGTTAACATTAACAAAAGTCCCACACTTAACATCAGTAAAGCAACTAACATGGTATTGCAAAACGTAACCTACATCTTACTTTTTCAAGCCATAACTCATAACATCATTAACTAATCTTACACTAACACAGTAACATTTAGCAAAAGTTATCACAACATTGGTAAATTATTCATACAAACCAGCGAAAGTACTGCTAACATAATAAAGTTTCCACATTAATAAAGCAACATAGCATCAACTAAAAAAATAATACCCAAAGACAAACATAACACATCTTGAGCAGGAATAAGCAGTCAACATTAACAAAGTTCCCCACCTTAACTCCAGTAAAGCAACTAACATTGGTATGCACAAACGTAACCTATTCTTACTTTTTAAAGCATAACTCTAACATATTAACGTTAATCTTAACACTAACACAGAAACATTTAACTAAAATTTCTCGAACAACATTGGTTAATTATCATACAGAGCAGCGAAAGTATACTAACGTAACAAAAGTTTTCACATTAATAAAGCTAACATAGCATTTCCACTGAACTAAGAATAATAATGTACAAAGGCAAACCAGACACATCTTAGGCAAGAAGAATAAACTGCTAACCTTAACAAAGATCCATACTTAACACCTGTAAAGTAACAACTGACATTGCAAATACGTAACCTATTCTTACTTTGACAACCAATCTCCAACACATAAAAGGATGTTTAATTCTACACTAACATGGCTAAATAATTTTAACTAAAAATTTTATCACCAATGGTTAATTACAACTGAATAACAAAAATATAAACTCTAAACATAATAAAGTTCCACCATCAATAAAACTGTATCATAACCATACCTAACCCATCATAGTACCTAACGAGTAAAGACGAATAAAGTAAAGTTTTTGCTTATCTCTTTTTAGACTCCGTCACCTTTCAGAAAATATCAACTCTAAACATGAAAAAGGATTTTATGCTTTAACCATTTGCATAAATTGATGCAATACTTATTATATTTGGCCCTCTGGCAGGAATATACAAGCAATGTGGCAGTCGCCATTTGGTTTACGATTAAATATAAAAGACACAGACTTAGACTATGATAGGATACGTATGAGGGTTGGAATCAATTTCACTTTTGACGATGATCAGTCACCTGACTGAAAATACTATGTAAAGGTCCTTGTAAAGAGGGACATTCGTGGGAGCCAGAATGAGAGATCTCATACCAACACAGCGAAAATTGTCTTACTGGCGAAATTCGGATGTATAAACAGCTCTAAAAGGTAACGAGATTCTTTTTTTTAACCAATCAGAAGAAACGTAAACAAGAATACACAATGCACGAACGAATCATATCAGTTCAAAAGGGTATATATTCTCGTTCGACAACAACAACAACAATAAACAACAACAACAATAACAAGTACAAAGATAAGTTCTTTGGATACTAACCAATGGATATATGCTAACGTAACATTGTTTTCACATTAATATTGCTAACATAAGCATTACCTGAAGCTAAGAAAAATATGTTACAAACGGACGAATCTACACAACTTAAGCAACGAATAACGTACTACAAGTCCACACTTAACACCTGTAAATTGACTGACATTGCATACAAAAAAACGTAGCCTAGTTTCATACTTTTTCCAAGCATATCTCTCACATATTAACGTTAATTTTACATGTAACACATAAGATTAGCAAGAATTATGTCATAACCTTGTTTAATTATCAAACAGAGCAGTGAAAGTATGCTAACCGTAACAAAGTTTTCCACATTAATAAAGCTAGCATAACATAACCTGAACTAAGAATATAATGTACAATGACAAACCCAACCACACCATACGCACGAATAAACCACTAACATTAACAAATTTCGCACCTTAACAAACAGTAAAGTACTTAACACTTCGTTCAAAACGTAACATATTCACACTTTCTCAAGCATATCTCTGACCTACAATGTTAATTTACATTAACATCGTAATATTTAACAATAAGTTAGCATAAACCTGTCTAATCCTCATACTGACAAAGAAAATAATGCTGACGTAACAAATGTTTTACATCAACTTCGTAACATTTAACAAAAAAATCATCATAACCTCGCTAATTATCATAATCCCCAGCGAATAATCGCAAACATAACAAAAGTTTTAACCAAACATAACAAAAAATAACAAAATTTTACCTTAACATAACATAAAAATAAGTTCCTTGCAGTAAAATATCACAGTAAAACGTTAATAATTTACTGATTTTAAAGCAGTAAAAATCAGTAAATCAGTAAATCCAAACCACCCATCCCTGCAGTCCCCTACCCTCCCACCCGCCTGTGATCTATATGAGCTATTGATTCAAGTCATATTTCATGTATCATTTTGGACAAACATAACATAAAAATATGTTCTTTATATACTAACTACGAAATATAGCTAATCAACCAAAGTTTTAGCATCAATAAAAGCTAACAAATCATAACCGCCACTAGGAATATAATGTAAAATGCAAACCTAACATAAACCTAGCGTATGAATAATCAGCTAACATGCCTGAAAATTCCCTACTGATCAAGGTAAACAAGCTAACAGATCAAACAATACTCGAATGTTCTCACTTTCGAGCATATGAGCAGCCCCGTAAGCCGTATTTATCTAACAATTCCCTTAACAAATGACCAATCTATCAAAGATGCCACCATATTGAACTATGAATTGTGATACTATCTTCATCAAAGTGTCACTCGTTGTTGAGTATAACCTCATTTTGACCTGTGAATAAAAACGGGACATTAGCAAAGTCTAGCGGCAATTCCTAACATTATCAACAAAAACTTAACCCTAGTCACGTTTCTGAACAACAGTTCATCGTCTAGTTAACACAGTAATATCTTACAAAAAAACTCATCAGTTCCTGCTAACAAACCAGGTTATTTTCACATTGTCATACTAATATTTAACATAACGTACTTAACTACGAATAAACGTTTTCATTAACCAAGAGTATCTAAAGCAACACATTACCTTCCGAGAGGAAACCCAGGGGGATGCGCTCATTGAAAGTGTGTGAATCCTTGCGAGGGGGGATCACCCCGAAGGGGTGTAAGGCGGGCTTTACCCCTCGAAGGAGGCGCGCGATCAAAGCGGGCCTCAGCTTCTTCGGGCTGAGGCCAAAGCCTGCTTACACCCCTTTTCGGGGTGATCCCCCCTCGCAGGTTTCACACCCTTTCAATGCGCGCATCCCCCTGGATTTTCTCTCGGAAGGTAATGTGTTGCTTTAGATACTCTTGGTTAAGGAAAACTGTTTATTCGTAAGTTAAGTACTTTATGTTAAATATTACTATTGACAATGTGGAATAAAACACTGATTTGTTAGAGAAACGATGAGTTTTTGTAAGATATTACTGTGTTAACTGACTGTGATGTGTTAGAACGTGAACCTAAGTTAAGTTTTTGTTGAATAATGTTAGGATTGCCCTAGACTTTTGCTAATGTCTACGTCCTATTCACAGTCAAATTGAGGTTAACTCAAAACGAGAGTGACACTTTTGATGAAGATAGTATCAATTCATAGTTCAATATGATGGCATCTTGATAGATTTGGTCACTTTGTTAAGGGAATTTGTTAGATAATACGGCTTTTACCTGCTGCTAATATGCTCGAAAAGTGAGAACATATCGAGTATTGTATGACGTTAGCTAGTTTACCTTGATCAGTAGGGATTTTTTCAGGATGTAGCTGTTTATTCATACGCTAGGTATGTTTGGTTTGCATGTACATTATATTCCTAGTGGCGGTTATGATTTGTTAAGCTTTATTGATGCTAAAACTTTGTTGATTAAGCATATATTCGTGGTTAGTATATAAGAACATATTTTTATGTTATTTTTGTCCAAAATGATACATGAAATATGACTTGATCAAGTAGCTCAATAATCACAGCGGGTGGGACGGGTAGGGGACCGCCGGGATGGGTGGTTTGAATTTAACTGATTTACTGATTTACTGCTTTAAAATCAGAAAATTATTACGTTTTAATGATATTTTATTCAAGAACTTATTTTTATGTTATGTTAGATAAAATTTTGTTATTTTTTGTTATGTTGGGTTAAAACTTTGTTATTTTGCGATTTATTCGCTGGGATTTATGATATTTAGACGAGGTTATGATGAATTTTTGTTAAATACGAAGTTGATGGTAAAAATTTGTTATCGTCAGGCATTATATTCCTTTGTCAAGTATGAGATTAGACAGGTTTATTGCTAAACTTTTGTTAAATATTACGATGTTAATTAAAATTAACATTGATAGGTCAGAGATATGCTTGAAAAAGTGTTGAATAAGGTACGTTTGAACGAGTGTTATGTACTTTACTGTGTGTTAAGTGCGAAAGTTTTGTTAATGTTAGTGGTTTTTTCGTACGTATGGTCTGTAGTTGGCGTTGTCATGTACATTATATTCTTAGTTCAGGTTATGTTATGCTAGCTTTATTAATGTGGAAACTGTTTACGTTTAGCATACTTTCACTGCTCTGTATGATAATTAAACAGGGTTTTGATAAATTCTTGCTAAATATATTACTGTGTTAATGTAAAATTAACGTTAATATGTTGGAGGATATGTTGGTAAAAAGTATGAATAGGTTACGTTTTTGTATGCAATGTCAGTCACTTTACAGGTGTTAAGTGTGAACTTTGTTAATGTAACAGTTTATTGTGCCTAAGTTGTGTTAGATTCGTCGTTGTTACATTATTTTCTTAGCTCAGGTAATGCTATGTTAGCATTTATAATGTGAAAACAATGTTACGTTAGCATATATTCATTAGTGTTTAGTATCCAAAGAACTTATTTTGTACTATGTTATTGTTTGTTGTTGTTTATGTTGTTTATGTTGTTGTAACGAGAATATTACCCTTTGAACTGATATGGTTCGTTCGGGGCATTGTATTCTTGTTTACTTTCTTCTGATTGGTTAAAAGAAAGAATCTCGTTATACCTTTTAGAGCTGTTTATACATCCGAATTTCGCCAGTAAGACATTTTTCGCTGTGTTGGTATGATGATCTCTCATTCTGCTCCCACGAATGTCCTCTTTACAAGGACCTTTACATAGTATTTTCAGTCAGGTGACTGATCATCGCCAAAAGTGAAATTGATTCCAACCCTCATACGAATCCTATCATAGTCTAAGTCTTATAATATTTATATTTAATCGTAAACCAAATGGCGACTGCCACATTGCTTGTATTCCTGACAGAGGGTCAAATATAATAAGTATTGCATCACTTTATGCAAATGGTTAAAGCATAAAATCCTTTTTTCATGTTTAGAGTTGATTTTTTCTGAAAGGGGGGCGGAGTCTAAAAAGGGATAAGCCTAAAAATACTTTCTTTATTCGTAGTGAATCCTTAGATACGATGTTTTTTAGGTATGGTTATGATACAGTTTTATTGATGGGGAAACTTTATTATGTTAGAGTATATTTGTTGCTCAGTATGATAATTAACCATTGTTGTGATAAATTTTAGTTAAATATTACCATGTTAGTGTAAATTAACATCTTTATGTTGGAGATATGGTTGATAAAGTAAGAATAGGTTACGTATTTGCATGCTATGGTAGTACTTTACAAGGTGCTTAAGTATGATCTTTGTTAAGTTAGCAGTTTATTCTGCCTAAGATGTGTCGTGGTTTGCCTTTGTACATCTCATATTCTTAGTTCAGTAGATGCTATTGTGTAGCTTTATTAATGTGAAACTTTGTTACGTAAGCATACTTTCGCTGCTCGTATGATAATAACCAATGTTGTTGAGAAATGTTAGTTAAATGTTACGTGTTAGTGTATAAGATTAACGTTAATAGTTAGAGTTTATGGCTTTGAAAAAGTAAGATTAGGTTACGGTTTGCATACCATGTTAGTTGCTTTACTGGAGTTAAAAGTGGGTGGGAACTGTTTAATGTTGACTGCTTATTCCTGCTCAAGATGTGTTATGTTTGTCTTTGGGTATTATTTTTCTTAGTTCAAGTTGATGCTCATTGTTAGCTTTTTAATGGGAAACTTTTATTATGTTTAGCATACTTTTCGCTGGTCTGTATGAATAATTAACCAATTGTTGCTGATAAATTTTTGCTATATGTTTCTGTGTTAGTGTAAGATATGTTAATAATGTTAGGAGTTATGCTTGAAAAGTAAAGAATTAGGTTACGTTTTGCATACCATATTAGTTGCTTTACTGGGTTGTTTAAGTGTGCACTTGTTTAATGTTAACAGTTTATCCTGCTTAAGATGTGTTATGTTTTGTCTTTGGGCATTATTTTCTTAGTTTAATAGATGCTATGTAGCTTTATTGACGTGAAACTTTGTTTACTAGCATACTTTTCGCTGCTCTGTATGATAATTAAAACAAGGTTGTGATGAATTTTAGTTAAATGTTACTGTGTTAGTGTAAGGATTAACGTTAATATGTTAGAGTTATGCCTTGAAAAAGTAAGATTAGGTACGTTTTGCATATCATGTTTGCTTATTTTACTAGTGTTAAGTGTGGAACTTTGTTAATGTTGACTGCTTATTCCTGCTTAAGATGTGTTATGTTTGTCTTTGGGCATTATTTTCTTAGTTCTGGGAATGCTATGTTAGCTTTATTAATTGGGAAACTTTATTATGTTAGCATACTTTCGCTGGTCTGTATGATAATTAACCAATGTTGTGATAAATTTTTGTTAAATGTTACTGTGTTAGTGTAAGATTAACGTTAATATGTTAGAGTTATGCTTGAAAAAGTAAGAAAAGGTTACGTTTACGTTTTGCATACCGTGT
>JABUQX010029426.1:0-17500 GCA_015478945.1 Trachelipus rathkii | reverse complement strand
AAAAAATCACCAAATTAAGGTTATAAATACGACCATTCATATCAATTTTGTATAACAAAAATAAAAAGTTATTGAAATTTATTACAAAAAATTTTAAGATGTTTTATTTTATCATGTGTTCGAAAAATTTCATGTGATTTTCGATTATATAATATAATATAATATATCATATCCTATCTATATATATATATATATATATATATATATATATATAGTAGTAATAGGACACTTCCCGAGGCAACTTTTTTCGCTAGGAAGGAATAGAGATATCGCTTTCAAACTTGGTATATGGTCATTGTGTGTGATAAACTGATCCAGGTCAGTTTTGGTGACCCTAGGTCACCCTAAGGGGGTGCTGCCCCGAGATCTTAGCTGCTACGCCTTGTTAGGCTTGTGGATGAATGAACGATAGGCTTATGTTGGAGGAATTGACAGACCGAATAGGTGTCAAATCGCACAAACAGACTTGGTGCCCTAGGTCACCCCTAAGCACCCCTTAGCACCCCTTAGCGCCAAGGTCAAATTGCATCCTTAAACCATGTTAGACTTCAACTTTTTCGGGCTGTATTTAGCGTTATGAGAATCTGATTAAGCTAAACTGTCGGAGACGAGATTACGTTCCTCTGCGGTACGGGAGCGCTGTGGGACGCGGCCCCCGTAAAAATTAAAAAAGGAACGGAGAAGACGGGCTCCGTCTCACTCCGACTCCTACACAGGTGACGGAGTTGGAGTTGGAATCAACTTCTGAGTCCAGGGACCCACCGGAGTGGGGTCCCCCTTGAAAATAAAGAAGAAAGGGGGGTCCTAACTGAAACAAGAGAAGAAGAAATGCACAGAGTGCAAAATACAGGGAAGGAAGAAGGAGGTGGAAAGGAGGAAGGAAGAAAATGAGGAAGAAAAGAGGAGTCTGAGGAAGATTCAGAGGTTGGTAGTGCATCGGTGCTGGAGCCGGTGCGTGTTTAAGTTAATAAACATTACGTAGTATAAAACAATGTTGGGTGTCCTATATAACGGGTTCTATCGAGCAAAACCAGGTATGATCTCGGAATTATTAGGTTAAAGTCTGTGTAGAAGGTGTCTAAGACCCCCATTAGGGCGGTCCCGACTGAAAAAAAGAACGACAGAGTGCAAAACAGAGGATTGAAGGAGAATGACGGAAGGATGAAAGATGATAAGGAGGGACAAGAATGAAGAGGAGATCTGACTCAGAGGAGTTAGAGCGTGACAGCTGCACGCCTGGTGCTGGCTCCGGTGCGTGCCGAGTTATCTAATATTAAGTGTAATGCATACAATATTTGGTGTCTTTTATAATGTTTTCGAGTCTTGTAAATTTCGAAGAATATCGGTCTTCAGAACCGTATATATAAAATAAATAAATTATATTAAGATAAATAATAAAATTCTTACGCTTTTTATGTTTATAATTTATATTTTTTACATACCCTAAAGCATAATCACTAAATTCAGACCACCATCCAACCACGCATCCAATCCTCACCTCATGGACCATCTGTGATCATTATCTATATGATTTAAGGTCGATAATTTTACTAAAATATGAACGTTTTACATACTCTCTAAAGCATGTAAATCACTAAAGTCAAACAACTATCAAACATCCTCCCTGCCATTTGTATCTGATATCCAATCGTGATCTATTGATTCAAGTGACATTTTCGAGCATCATTTTGAATAAAACATAACATAAAATCAAGTTCATTTATACAAACATCAATCAATAAATGTTGACCATGAAAAGTTATTCACATTTAATAAAAGTTACTTAGTGAAATTGAACTATGAATATTGTCCACAACGACAAAATAACACAAATCTTAAACGACGAAATAGACATGTTTAACATTAACAATAGTTCCACACTTACACCAGTAAAGTAACTAGCATAGCATGCAAATACGTAACTTATTCACACTTTGTCAAAAATATCTCTAACATAACGATGTAATTTTACACCTAAATGGTAATATTTAACTAATTTTAGATTTTCTCAGACAATGGTTAATTAACATTACTAGAGTCAACGATATACGTCTAACATAATAGGTTTCCACATCAATAAGCAACATACCGTTAACATGAACTAAGAATAACTAATGATAACAGAAGGACCCAAACCTATCACACCTTACAACACGAGCATTAAGCATGTCAACAATTAAGCCAAAGTTTCACACTTAGCACCAGTAAAGTAAACTAATATAGCATACAAAGACGTATCCTATATTCATACTTTTTTCAAGATTATCTCTAACATATTATCGTTTAACCTTACACTGACACTTAGAAACAATAAAACAGTTAATAACGCATACTTAACAATATACTGAACTATGAATATACCCCACAACGAAATCTAACACATCTTAAACAGGAAGTAATGGTGCAACGTTAACAAGTTAAATACTTAGCACAGTAAAGTGACTAACATAACATCCAAAGAACGTAACTATTCACACATGATCTGCATGTCTTGAGAGTAGACAATGTTTTATTACATTAACATGGTAATATTAACAAAAAATTTACCATAATCCTGATGTAATATATGCAGACCATCGAATATATGCAAGCGTAACAAAGTTTTCACATAGTAAACATTCGTTCATTACCAGAACAAGGAATATAATATACAACGACAAATCTGACACATCTTAAAGCAAGAATAAAACGCGCAACTTATTAACAATATCCAAACTTCATCAGAATAAGTAACTAACAAAAAGCTTCACATGAATAGAGTAGAATCCATTCACACTTTATACAACATATCAACATGAACAATAGTTAAATTTTATTAACAATTATTTTTTAACAAAAAAATTAGCATAACCGTACCTAAACCATCATAATACCTAATGAGGTAATAGAGACAAACAAACGTAAAGTTATTCTACTCTATGTAGCTAAACTATGGAAACCATACATACTTAAAACACACAACAACCAGACGAATATTTTAAACAGCTATCTATTAACCACTTGGTCATAAAGACTGAACATACGAGGGATTTTTACCATTCAACTAGTAATATTACCAAAAATTTATTCAAACCTTACCTAACCATAATAATTACCTAACGAAGTAAAGACGACAAAGTTAAAATTGGTATGCTTAATCTTACTTTATAACACCGCCCCCTGTTCCAGAAAATCCAATCTCTAAACATGAAAAATGATTCTACGCTTTAACTAAGTTTGCATTAAGTGAGCAATACTTATTATATTTGACCTTCTCTGGCAGGAATACAAGCGATATAACAGTCGCCATTCGGTTTTACGTTAAATATAAATGATACATCGTTGGAAATAACGAAAACTCCTCGTGAAGATATCACAACAACGCGTAATGAGATGCGAGGAGATGTCTTCGTATCAGCACTGCGAAAAACTATCCTACTGAAGAAATAGAGTGTATTAAACACCCTTTATAGGTAATGAGATTCTTTCTTTCAACCAATCAGAAGAGAAAGTTAACAAGAGAATAACAAACGACGAATGAGCCACATCAAGTTCAAAGGGTTTATATATTCTCGCTTAACAACACAACAAACACAACAACAACAAACAAAACAAACAACCCCCAACAAAAAAACAAAAAAAAACAAAAACCCCCCCCCCTAAACAAAACCCCCAATAGATACCCAAAAAATTTATAAAAATAGTTTTTTTTTTCCTTTATATTTATATACATCGAAATATATGCTAACATAACAAGGTTTTCACATAATAAGCTAACATAGCATCATATTAACTAAGAATATACATCTGTAACAATACAAAACCTAGACACACCCTTACGCCCGAATATAACTACTAACATTAACAAAGTACTAGCACTCCTAACACAACTAACCTATTCACACTTCCTTTTCCAGCTTTTTCTAAATATCAATGTTAATTTATACATTAAACACTATTATTTACGTCGAACATTTCGAGTATGTATTTTATTATCAAACATAGCACAAAATGAGTTCTTAATATACTAACCATCGAAATACTATGCTAACATAACAAGTTTTACATTAATAAAGCTAAGATAGCATCATATGAACTAAGAAAATAATGTTCAACGACGAATCTAACACAATTTACCACGAATAAATGTTAACATAACAAAAGTTTTAACATCAAACAACTGTAACGTAACTAACATTGGCATACAATACGTAAAAACCTATTCATACTTTTTTTCCAAGCATATCTTCCATAACACTATTAACGTTATATTTACATTGACACAGTAATGTTTAACAGAATTTATCATACACCTTGTTAATTTCATACAGACCAAACGAATAACTGTAACATAACAAAGTTTTAACCAAATTACATAAAAATAAGTTCTTTATAATACTGACTCTACGAAATATATGCTAAACCAACAAAGTTTCAGCATCAATAAAGCTAACACATAACATAACCGTACAAGAATATAATGTACAAATGGAAACCTAACATACCTTGCGCCGAATTGAATAACAGCTAACATACCTGAAAATTCCCTACTTATCAAAGGTAAGTAGCTACCCAACAGGTCAACCCAATTACTCGATATGTTCCCACTTTTTGCGCATATCAGCAACAGGTAAAGCCGTATTATCTAACAAATCCCTTACAAGTGACCAACTCATCCAAGATACACAACATCTTGAACTATGACAATTTTCGACACTATCTCATCAAAGTGTCACTCGTTTCGAGGATAAAACTTCATTTGACCTATGAATAATCTGTATACATTAGCAAAAATTCTCGGTTGAAAACCATACATTACTCAACAAAAACTTTTAACCCAGACTCACGTTTCTAACACATGATCGTCAGTAACACAGTAATATCTTACACAAAAATCATCATTTCTCTAACAATCAGTGTTATTTTGGCACATCGTATAGTAATAATTTAACAATACGTACCTAACTTAAGAATAAACAGTTTTCATTAACCGCGAAGAGTATCTAAAGCAAACACATTACCTTCCAAGAGAAACCCCAACAAGGGGATGCGCCCCTTTGAAAGGGTGTGAATCCTCGAGCGGGATCACCCGAAGGGTGTAAGCGCTTTACCCTCCGAAGAGGGGTAAGCCTCAGCCTTCGGCTGAGGCCTAAGCCCGCTTAACACCCCTTCGGCGTGATTCCCCCTCGGCAGGGACTTTCACACCTTTCAAGGGGCGGCATCCCCTGGGTTTCTAACCTTGGGAAAGGTTAATGTGTTCTTTAGATAACTCATGGTTCAATGAGAAAAACATGTTTATTCTTAAGCTTAAACAGTGTTATGTTAAATATTACTATGAGCAATGTGAAAAAAATAACACTGATTATGTTAGAATGAAATGATGAGGGTTTTCTGTAAGATATTTACTGTATAGAATAATAAACGATGATGTTTGTTAGAAACGTGAGTCTAGGTTAAGGTTTTGTTGAGTAATTTAGGTTATGCCCTAGAATTTTGCTAATGTATCACGATAGTATTCATAGTGTCAAATGAATGTGTATACTCAAACGAGTGGAACATTTGATGAAAGCACTAGTTGTTCAATCATAGTTCAAAGACTGTTGGTATCTTTGATAATTAATAACTTTTTTAAAGGATTTTGTTCAATACAATAGGACTAAAGTTTCCCCTGATAGAAGGGAAAAAAATTGGAACCTATGGAGCATTGTATGACCTGCTTAAGCTACTTTACCTTGATAAGTAAGGGAATTTTCAGCGATGTGTAGCTGATTAATTCACATTACCGCGAGGTATGTTAGGTTGCATTTGTTACATTATATTTAGTTGACGTTATGTTATGTTAGCTGTTGATTGTGGCTGAAACTTTGTTGGTTAAGCATATATTGGTAGGTAATTTATTAAAGGAACTTATTTTTATGTAATGTTTGGTTTAAAACTTTGTTATGTTTTACTAGTTATTCGTTGTCGTGTATTGATAATTAAACAAGGGTCTATGAATAATTCTTTTGAAGACCATTACATGTGTCAAGTAATAGAATTATCGCTAACTATGTTCAAGTGAATGCTTGGGACAAGTGTGAAAACGTTTGCGGTTTTGTATGCAATGTATAGTACTTTACAGTATGTTAAGTGTGAATTGTTTAATTGTTAACAGTTGTATTCCGTGCTTAGAGTTGTGTTAGATTCTCGTCGTGTACCCATTATTTTCTTAGTTAATATGATGCTATGTTAACAGCTATTGATGTTAAAAACCTTGTTATGTTAGCAGTAATTGATAGGTTATTGTCAGTATATAAAGAACTCATTTTGTGCTATTTTTATAAGAACATGATAGGAGAAGTAGCGTTAATTTTTTTTGTTAATGATTAAAAATTAACATTGATATGTATAGAGATATGCTGGAAAAAAAGTGTGAATAGAGTTACGTTTTGTACGCTGTGCTGGGACTTTGTAATGTTAGTAGTTGAAGTCGGACGTTAAGGTTTTTTAAAATGTGTGTCTAGGTTTTGTCATTGGTACATTATATATTTCTTAGTTATATGATGCTATGTTAGCTTTATTAATGTGAAAACCTTGTTATGTTCGCATATATTCGTGGTTATTATATAAAGAACTTACTTTTTATGTTATTTTTGTTATTGTGTGTTGTTGTTGTGTTGTTGTTGTTGTGTTGTTCGTTGTTGTTGTTGTTGTTGTTGTTGTTGTTGTCTAAAGATATAGATAGCCCTTTTCAACTGATATGGCTCGTTCGGACGTCCTATTCTTGTTTACCCTTTTCTGATGGGTTTAAAGAAAGAATCTCTTATTCATTATGATCGATCTTATAACACTTATTCTTCTTCAATAAGAATATTTTCGCAGTGCTGATACGAAGACATCTATCTCCTCGCATCTCTACGCTTTTTGTTGAATCTTTACGAGGAGTTTCGTATTCCCAACGATAGTATCATTTTATTTAAACGTAAACGCATGGCGACTTGTTACATCGGCCTGTATTCCTGCCAGAGAGTCAAATAATAAACCTTATTGAGTCACTTTATGCAAATGGTTAAGAGCACTAAAATCATTTTTCATGTTGTAACGAAGTTCCCGGTATTTCCTCTGAATAGGGGGCAGGTTGGTTTCTAAAAAAGAGATAATGCTAAAACTTTTACTTTTGTTCGTCCTTTTACTCGTTAAAGGTAATTATGGTATAAGGTTAAGTTATTGATAAATTTTTGGTAAATAATTACTATTGTAATGTAAAATCCCTAAGTATGTTCGCTTTATTGACTAAGTTGTAATGATAGCTGTTTTACGGGATCTGGTTGTTGTATGGATGTGGGTGTATGTCATAGTATATATAATTAAATCGAAGATTTTGTCTTTACCCGTTAGGTTTATGATGGTTAGGTACGTTATGCTTAAATTTATATAATGTTAGAATATTACTTGTGTCTAATGTAAAATTAACATTGCTCTGTTAGATATATTTGATAAAGCAGGTTTTTTTTCTTTTTGAATTTTGGGGGGTTTTATGTATTTGTGAGCATCTTTAGCTGACTTTGACAGATGGTGCAAGGTTGGAATCACTGTCAAGGATAGCAGTTTATTCTGCTTTCAACTTGCAGATTTGTCGTTGTATATTATGATATTCTTAGTTCTGAGCCAATGTTATGTATGGCTTACTCATATTAATGTGAACAACTTTTTACGTTAGCATACTTTCGATTTTCTGCATGATAATTAAACACCAAGGTATATGGAAATTTTGTTAAATATTACGCATGTAAACGTAATTAACATTGTTTGTTAGAGACATGCATGATCATGTGTGAATAAGTTACGTTATTGTTCTGTATGCAATGTTAATAACTTTACTGTTGTTAAGTGATGAACTTTGTTATCTCCCATTTTATTCCTGCTTTTCAAGATGTTGTTGAGGTTCGTCGGGGGTTATTATTCATAGTTTCAATTGATGTTAGTCCCATGCCTTTTATTAATTGTGATATTACTGTTCAGCTGTAAGGGTTAAACGATAATATGTTAGAGATATGTCTTGAAAATAAAAAAGTAGAATGTAGGTTACGTATTGTAGCTATTATTAGTTTACTTTAGTGAAGTTGCTAAGTGACTGGAACTGTTCCCGTTTAAATGTTGGACTGCTTATTCGTGATGTAAGGTGTGATAGCTTTGTCTTTGTACATTATTTTTCTATTTACAAAAATGTTTTAATATATTTTATTGATATGGAAACTTGATTATGTTAGAGTATATTCGTTGGATCATATGATTACATTACCATTGTTGTTATATATAGTTAATTTACACTGTTAGTGATAAATTAGCTCGTTTATGGTAGAGAATGTTTTGACAAAGTGTGAATAGGTTACGTATTCTATGAAGTGTTAGTTACTTTACTGAGTGTTAAGTTGTGGAACTTTGTTAATGTTAACAGTTTATTCTTGTTGTTTAAGAGTGTGTTATGTTATAGTCGTATGGACAAGATTCATATTCAGCAGATGATACTAAGTAAACTTTTATTAATGTGAAAACTTTGTTACGTAACATTATCTGATTGATTTTGTATAAAGAACTTGATTTTTATGTTATGTTATTCAAAATGCATACTCGAATGTGACTGATGAATCAATAGATCAATTTAGATTCAATACGATCACAGTTGTAATGGGCAGGAGGAGTTGGATAGGTGTGTGGATTTTTAGTGAATTTACTGCTTTAAGGGTATGGTAAAACGTTGACAATTTGTTAGTTAAAAATTTCGACCTTAATTCAACTAGATATCATAGATCACAGTTACATGGTCAAGAAGAGGAGTTGGATCCTGTGAATGGAATGGTTTGGATTTTAGTGATTACTGCTTTAGGGTATGTAAAAAACGTACAATTTGTAAGTTATAAACATAAAAAGCGTAAGAAATTTTATTATATTATTCTATTTATTTATTATTTTTTATTTCTTGATGGTTTCTGAAACCATTATTTTCGAAATCTACAGATCGAATAACATATATAAAGACCAATATTGTATCATTACATAATTATTTAATAACTCGGCACCCCACCACCGGAGCCAGCACCGGTGCAGCTGCACACTCTACTCCTCTGAGTCAGGACATCCCTTTCATTCTTTCCCTCCTGTATTCATCTCATCCTTCGCTCATTCCTCCGTTTCAACCTCTGTTTGCACTCTGTGCTTCTTTTTTTTCAGTCGGGACCACCCTAAATGGGGAGGTCTAGAACACCCTACACAAGACTTAATAGCCCTAATATTTCGAGATCTACGGGCTCGTAACCCTATAAGACCACCAACAATTTGTTATACGAATGTTTATTAACTAAACACCGCACCGCTCCAGCACCGGTGCCACACTACCAACTCTCGAATGCCTTTCCTCAGACTTCGCTCCTCCTTCTCATTCTTCTTCCTTCCTGGCCTTTGCCTCGGCTCCTTCTTCCGTCTCATGTTTTCGCATTCCATGCATTGTTCTGGTCTGTCTTCTGTTGTTCATTTCCATGCATTCTTCTTCTTTTTTTTTCAAAGGGCGGGACCCCCACTCCGCGTGCGGTCCTCTGACTCAGAAGCCGAAATCTATTTCCGTCTCCGTCTCCGACTCCGACATCCTCAACCCTGGTCACAAATTTCAGTCTGTCTACCGTTTCATCTATTTAATTTTTACGGGAGGCCGCGTCCCCTTACGGGGAGAGGACGCAGAGGACGGTAATCTCGTCTGCCGACGAGATTACTGTCATCATATAACTCACTTCCAAATTTTAGCCCAATGTTAAGCCTTACATGGTTTTCAGGACGAATTTGAACCATATGCGCTAGGGGGCAAACACCCCCTTAGGGTGTGACCAGGGTCACAAAGGTCTCTTGTCGGATTGAACAACCACGGTCTGTCCAATCCTCCACATAAGCCTAATCTTCATTCATCCCACAAGCCTAACAAGGCGTAGCGGCTAAGATCTCGGGCGCATTCCCCCCTTAGGGGTGACCTAGGGTCACCAAAACTAGCCTGTGATCAGTTTATCCACACAAATGAACCATAATACCAAGTTTGAAAACGATAATCTCTATTACCTTCCTAGCGAAAAAAAGTTGTTTCAGAATTTGCTATGACATTTTATATAGTATATACTATATATTATCTATTATAATATAATATATGATATATTAATATACTTGAATAAGGTTACCCCTCTTAGTGAGGTATATATATATATATATATATTTAGTATATATATATATCAGGCTTGGTTCGTTACACTTTTTCAAGTACAAGACAAAGTAAACTACTTAGAATTGTTTCAAGTACAAGTACTCTAGAATTTCTTCAAGTACAAGTACAAGAGTACCTTATAAAAACTTGCTATATATTAGTATATATATAATATATTATATATATATATAATTATATATATCGGAATATATGATGTATATATATATATTATTATATATATATATATATAGATATAATATATATATATATTATATATATAATAATTAAATATATATATATACTAATATATATATATATATATATATATATATTATATATATATATATACTAATATTATATATATATATATATATATAAATAATATATATATATCATCATCATCATCCATCATCGATCGATCATTCATCCACTATCTCATTATCATCATCATCCAATCACCCATCTTCCTCTCCTCAAGACTGGAGTAAGGTGCGAACTGCACCGGAAACAGAAAAAGTAGTTGAAGAAGAATTTGAAGCAAGTAGAAAAGAAAGCCAGCCTTACCGCCCCTTAATAACCAATATAGTGAGAACTCGTCGCATTCAGAAAATCCACCCTTAGATCTTCACGGCGAACCGCGTATTGACCCTCGACTACGATCATCTTGGTCAATGATGGGGGTTCATTCCTTGCCCAGGTGGGCTACAACCATACCTTCTTACAAACCCCGCCATTCACCCTATTATGCACCTTTCTTCCTGCCTCTGTCAAACTCACATTTCTCTTTCCAGGCATTCCTTTTTCTGACTCAAATCCACTTTTTCTTCGTCTCCCATTCGGTCGATACCCAACACACTCACCATTATACACTCGCTTAACCAACCGACTATCATCCATTCCTTTCCACATGACCAGAACGCACTCAACGCGTACTTTTATTTATTCTTCTCATTATACGCCCATTTCTCACACGAGCCAGAAGCAGACTTCTACATACGCTCAACTTCATTTTTATCATTTTCTTTTCACATCTATGACACGCCACTAAGATATGTCCATCTGAACACATATGGCTACTTAGTTCTATACCTCCTTATTCCAAGACCGATAAGTCCCACTACTATACATTGACACGGGTAACAACATACCCCCGTGTAAGACCCTAGCGCACTCAAGACGTGGTCCCCTTTACATCACCAACGATTTAATTGCAGTAGCCACCTTCCTGCCCATCACAACTTTCCTACTACACTTCTTATCATCATCCGCCTCCTTTTCATTCAACATACATCCTAAATATTTTAAATTCGGACACTTTTTACAGCTGTTATCTATATTTAAACATAACTTCACACCGAAGAATGTCCTCACTCACAACATAACCCTATACTCTTATTACGTTTACTTTCAAACCCCTCCTTTTACCACACCCTACCAAAATCTCCTCTCCAGCCTCCTCTCAATACATCCTTCACTAATAATAGTAGGAAACCCTCCACTCTCTTCACATTCTCCATCATTTCAGTAACACATATCATATTGTCACCACCTACCTTTCTATTCTTTCATAACCTCATCCATATACAGATTGGATCGCCAAGGAGACATAGCACATCCCTGTCTCACTCCGCTTTACTTAATATTAAACCAATCACTTTCACTCTATTTATTCTTTACACACGCCTTCACTATCGTCACCCCCCCCCCCTTATACATACTTTTGATTCATTCAGAAGCTTACCACCAACACCCACCCCATATCACTAACACCTGCCAATAGAGCTTCCCTATTAATCCTGTTTTACGCCTGTTGCAAATCATAAAACCTAAATACAATTTTTCTTCTCCTCCCTCATTATCCCAATCATTTGTTTCAATGTACAGATTTGATCCACACATCCTCTACCATTTCTATAACCTAACCTAAACTAAACCTAAACCTAAACCTCGATCCTCCGCCTATATATATATATATATATATTTTATATATATATATATTATATATATATATTTATATATTATATATATATATATAAAGTATAATATATATATTATATGATATAGTTATAGTATATAATATTACTATTTAGATATAATAATACTATTATGATCATATATATATATATATATATATATATCTATATAATAATACTATATATATATATTCATATATATATATATATATATAATATATATATATATATATAATTATTATATATTATATATAATAGGGTTTTTGTGCGGTCGAATCTGAAGGCTTTGAGAGATCTCTGTAGAGGCGTGTGTAAAAGGTAATGGGTTTAGAAAGTAACGTACGATAAGAGTAGTATAGGTTTGTGAGTCAGGACAGTCCTAGGTGTGAACGTTATGCTAGATGGTGAGCAGCTTGGACAAGTGACTGAGTGAAATATTTAGACTATATAGTGCTTGCCACGAAAAGAACGGATCCATGCCAAGTGTAGTAGGAAGTGGATGTCAGGAAGGTGGTGGTGCAATTAAAAAGTCTTGTGTGATGTAAGAGAAATAAGTTCTTGAGTCCACTAAGGATCTTAACGTGAGGAATGTTGTTTACCTGTGTAATGTATAGTAGCTGGACTATGCCCAAATCCGCTCTGGAATAAGTAGGTATAGATCTAAGTTACAATGTGTTCATGAGAATGGATAATCTTAGGGGCGTGTTAGGTATGTGAAGAATTGATAAAAATGGAAGTATGAACGTACTAACCAGAGTTGTATGGTCGTGAAAAAAACCGCGGATAATGACAGAGAAATAATGAAAAGTACGTTGAGGATGGTGTTGCGTCATGTGGAAAGCATGAGTGATAGTGGGTTGGTTAAGCGCATGTTTAGTGGTGAGTGGTTGTTGGGGAAGGACGCTGGGAGACCTGAGAATATTAAGGTGGATGAGCAGCAAAGAATGTTCTGGAGGAGTGAAAATGTTGAGTTTGTCATTAAGGCTATAGAAGAAGGGTGCTAATGAATAGTGAAAGTGTAATAGGCTATTGGAATTTACAGTGAGGGTGGATAATGAGTTGTGGCCCACTGGGCTGACATAAAGGACTGCAACCCCATATTGTGCTAGAGATCCATATAGTGACGGGTCTCCGTCGCGATCCCGTTGTAAGATTCTAGGTCTGGATATTCTGACTGCGGCGATGTTCTCATTAATAGGTATAAACGGGGAGTAAGGCTGCTTTTCATTTCGACTCTATTCTCTACTTTTTTCTGCTTATCACGTGTCAATATTACGCATTCAATTACCCCACATGTCTTGAGGTGAAAAAGTGTAAGCTCGTTGATAGATGTAATGATTAATATACTTAATATATATATATATTACGTTATATATATTATTATATATATAATATTAATATAATATGAGATATATAATATATATATATATATTATTTAATATAGTATTTAATTTAAAATATATCAATGTAGAGTAGGGGAAGATATTAACGTTTATATATACTATGTAAATGACATTATTTTATATATTCATTGAAGCATTAATTCATTTCTCTCTGTCATGTGAAAAAATAATAAAAATGTTTTTCAAATATATTTAAGGTAAAACAAAATTAAAAGAAAATATTTTTGAGAACATTAATAAAGTGCCAAAAGTACCGAAAAAATGTACCGAAATTACAGTACAAATAATGGCTCAAAGTACAAGTACAAAGTACAAGTACAAGTACACTGGTTTTAGGAAACTGTGCAAGTACAGAGTACTCAAATAATGTAATTAATTAAGTTAAAGTACAAGTACACAGTACAGAGTACTTTACTTGAACAAGCCTCATCAATGTATTAACTTCAAAAGAAAAACGCAGAAAGTTTACAACTATTATTCTAAAATATAGCAATTGTTAAAACTTATATTTTTAAATAGTGAATAATATATATATAATAGGTTGGATATAGTTATCAAGGCTTTATTTATTATAGCTTTTTTATTCTTAAGCATATTGTAAAAGTAAAAGTAATTAGTAACTATAATATAAGGATATTTATGTGAGAGTTATATAGTTCCTAACCTAAGCAACGTTTAGCGACTATCTTTTTATAAATAAACTAGTAATATGTATTATAATTATTATATATAATATAAATATAATATATAAATTTATCGTATATAAGCTGAATAGTTACCATAAATTATTTAAAATAGATAGTGCTTCGCCATTTATAACTTTTCCTCGTATATTATATATAAAAGCTATGTGATAACATAATATTTATTAGCTATACTTTTTTCTAAAAAAATGTCAAAACTTCTTCTTCCTCAAAAGACTCTAAATTGGAGCAGGATTCAGGGGGAAATATTATCGGCTATAATATATATAAATATATATATATATAAATAATATATATATAAGCTGTAACTATAATATATATTCTGAGGATATAAAAGCCTTGCCACTTTTTTAGTACATCTTGTTATGATTTTATGTATTATGATATAATATTATATAATTATTATATAATTCATTATATAATAAGTAAATAGCTTATATTATTATTTATTTTTAATCATATATATATATATATATATATATATATATATATATATATATATATATATATTTATATTATATGTATTATATAAAATATTTATAAAATTATAAAAATAAAATATATTTAGTGAGTTGATTATAGTAAAAATATTTTTATTTATAAATTTTAAAACTTGATAGTTCTTAATGAATATTCTAATAATATAATAATATATTTATTATATAATCCAATTTAATATATATATATCCTATATATATAAATATGACTAATAATAATTTCGAAGTTCTTTTGCCAAATCTATATAAATGTATGGATTGTTCACGCAAGGTTACGGAGACGGGGACCAACCACTCCAAACTTACAATGCACCCTCTATACAATCCCCCACCTCCGAACCATTAGTTTTTAGCTAAAGACTGTCTTTCTTTACCACTTCTCAAAGTTTCAATTTGAAAGTTTATTCTATACTTGTTACCGTACTAGGTGGATTTGGAATTATTTCTAAGAAGAGCTTATTGAATTGTTTCTTGAGATTATCTATTTCAACTTTTTCTGCCTGTTACTTGCTGAAGGGCTTCTGTGTTCTTCTTTTTTTCCATTCATATATATCTTAAATGCCATCTGTACGAGGAAGCTCATTCGGCTATTTATCAATTAACTCCTAACCCTGCCTCCTTTTCCCGAACAATAATAAGCCAAGTTGTTATCTCGACCGAGAGGGTATAAACCAGGCCAAGTTATATTCTCTTAACAAGTTATGTATCTTTCTCAGCGTATTTCGGTATAGTAGTAAAAACTAATTTTGTCGTTAAACTATTTCACACACAACACGATAGGATCATCATTCTAGTAATCTAGTCGCTTTAATCTTTGGTTGATATTTTCAATCATTTGCACTACCAGTCCTTTTTTTGTACTAGGTTACATTGTACGTGTTGTGTTTATCTTCTAAATTACTACTGTATTGTAATAAGATTCTTATCCAGTGAATCTGTAAATATATGTTTGAATTGATTTAGAGTACTTTTGTAATGAAGGTGATTGGCAATATTCTGTAGATTTCGTTTTTATTTTCTTTCATTGGGTGGCGAGTAAATTGAATCCTATGTGTCTAGTTCCGGATTTAGAAAGTGTTTATCACTGCAACACAAAGTGTACAAGAATTTAAGCATGTTCTTAGTATTGTATACAAAAAAAGCTTGCTCACTAATTTATATATAATGGTAGATCAAAATAGCAAAGTTGCTATCTATAGTAGTAATTGTAATGGTCATTAATTATTCCAGTAGATACTCTAAAGCGTTTTTCTAGCTCTAGATTTTCATTACATCTTTCATTCTTTTTAAACCGTCAGCATTTACATTTGTGAAGATGTGTAATTGTGTGTTCAAAATTTCACTTTATGCTGTAAGATTAGATTAATGGATATAACATCAGAGACATAAGCTGTAGCAGGCGTCTTAATATTTTTTTTGGTAGGTATTTTCTACCAATATTGGTTTTCAATAGCTTTAATGCAGGCCTCTCGCATTATGATGTTATTTTCCACTAATTAGTAAGAATGTTAACTTTGGAATATCAAACTGGCCCGTATCGAAGCAAGAGTTTCTTTGCGAGCATAAATACCATTCTTGTCCGATATCATATGAAGTGTACTATTCCAGCGAGTCTTTGATAACAGTCTTTGATAACATTGATATGGAATATCAAGCCGTTTTGAATTGTCATCAACTCAATTTGATATCCATTATTCAGATTCATCTTAAGTATTTCTTATTATAAATTTCTTAAATCAAATCATCTTGACAATAAATATCCTCGCAACATCCGCAGGGCGAAGCGCGGATATGCGGATGCGGATCTTTATAATGTGCGGATGCTAGGGAGGTTTGATAATATATATATGAATATATAAATTATATAATTAGGAGAGAAGATACATTTATGATATTGATATATATTATATAAGAGGCTAATATATAGATGATAAAAAAGAATAGTAGTACTTTTATAATCTTTATTAATACAAAAAGATAATACTAGTATAGTAGATATACTATGACGTATATAGTAAGAGGATATAATAGGGTATATGATAAGTATATATGCGAATATTGTATTTACCTTCAGAAGAATCTGAGGTATCAAGTAAAATAAATCGCGATTCCTCTCAAATCAGTTTTTCGGAGCTGAAAAACGCTCAACACGCTGTAAGTATAGTCTATAAGATCTTAAATTAAAAATAAAATAAAAAATAAAAATAAAGAATAAGATAAAATGAAATAAGAAAAATATGATAAAAGAGATAATATAGAATAAATAAATAAAAACAGATATCTAAAAAAGACGATCGCGTAGAAATATGTCGATTGAATGTATTCACCATTTGGAAGTATACTAGAGTAGTCAGGAATGCCGAACAGGTAATCATAGAATGCAATAGATCTTATTGACATTATAGGTATATATATATATATATATTTTAGTAATATAGTAATATATATAGCATATATGTCATTATAGTGATAATAAAGAGATATGAAGTATAGTATATATGACAGATATAGAGATTTATATAGATATATAGAGGAAAGTAAGATAGATATATATATATATAGAATAGATATATATATAGTAAGAGTGAGAGTATATGAGTAGAGAAAGTAGAAGACAGAGACTATTCATCAGAGTAGAAGAATAGGTAGTAGAAATAGTGAATATAGTATAGATGATATGAGTGAGAATAGTAGGTAGTATGGTGTAGGTGTTTTATGTATG
>JABUQX010029425.1:17500-18697 GCA_015478945.1 Trachelipus rathkii | reverse complement strand
CAATTACTTCGTTCGGTTAGATTGGGTGTTTTAACCGTTTTCGCATTTTATCGTGAAACGCTTCCGCGTTTTCATGATTGCTTCAGCCCCTCAGGTAAAAAGTTAAATGTGTTTACTTAATTTTCAGGACCTACTTTGAGTCGTACAAAAAAGGTAATATACTGATATGTTGGTTCTCTTCAATAGGTCACTGTCATATATCATGTTGTTTGACATAAATTTTTTTACGTATTATGGGTCTTACAAAAAAACGTAAATTAAAGATTGTTGCCATTAAGGTAAAAAGTTAAAAGGGATTTACTCAATTTTCAGGACCTACTTTGAGTCGTACAAAAAAGGTAGGATATACTGATATGTTGTATCTCTTCAATAGGTCACTGTCGTACATTCTATATTAAATTTAAAGACTGTTGCCCCTCAGCTAAAAAGTTATAGGATATTACAATATTACAAATTTCATATTTTCATTCAAATATTTTGAATCATATTTCAGTTGGTACTTTTCAGTAGTTTACTCTCATATATCATGTTGCTTGACCCAAATTTTATTACGTACCATAGGTCTTACAAAAAACCGTAGATTATACAGACATGTTGTTTCTCTTCTGTAGGTTACTATCTTACATCCTGTATTCAAATTAAAGATTGTTGCCCCTCAGATAAAAAGTTAAAAGGGTTTACTCAATTTTCAGGACCTACTTTGAGTCGTACAAAAAAATTAATATATACTGATATGTTGGATCTCTTCAATAGGTCAATGTCGTACAATCACTATTTAATTTAAAAACTGTTGCCCTTCAGTTTAAAAGTTACAAGAGTCACAACATTGATGCTCTATTCCAATTTTCATATTTTCATTCAAATATTTTGACCCATACTTAGGTTGGTACTTTTCAGTAGGTCACTCTCTTACATCATGTAGTTTGACATAAATTTTATGTTGGATCACTTCAATATTTCACTGTCTTACATCCTATATTTAATTTAAAAACTGTTGCCCCTCAGGTTAAAAGTTATAGGAGTCACATTGTTGATGCTAAATTCCAATTTAGATATTTTCAATTAAATGTTTTGACCCATATTTCAATTGTTACTCTTTAGTAGGTCAGTGTCTTACATCATGTTGTCAAATTAAAGACTGTAACCTTTCATGTAAAAAGTTCAGTTATCATATTTTAATCCAAATTTTTTGACTCA
>JABUQX010029425.1:0-12500 GCA_015478945.1 Trachelipus rathkii | reverse complement strand
TTAGATGTGCCGGTGAGAAATCATTTAATGAACAGTAGGAGAATAAGACAGAAAACCTGACGGGAACACCACTGTTGACAGAAAAGGAGAAAGAAATCGCCTATCAAAATCAACAGCCGATATTGAAGCGAAATAGGAAAAAGAGGAGGACCGTGAGTCAAAGAGAAAGGAGGGAAACCAAAGGAGGGGAGTTTGGGAGTAGCTAGTGAACGCGTGCCATACCCGCTCAAATGCTTTGAATATGTCGCGCCACACGCAAGTCTAATTCCCGAAAGTTCCTAAGGGTCGGAAAAACCATATAATCGGTAAATAAGGAAAGTATTATCACCAGTGAATCACCTTCGAACGACCGAAGCTACGTATGGCACGATCGGAAAGAAGAGATGAGATTCCAGATGGTTCTAAGTAAGGGTTCAAAGATCTTAGTAGAATTTCTAATACCCCCAAAGTTTAAGGTGCAGATAGTTGAAGGAAATCAGTAGCGGCTTCCTTTCTGTTCGGAATAGGTTGGGAACAGTGCGTCGCTTCAACACTGAGGTAAAGTAGTAGTACTGTGCAAGTAGAGATCATAGATTGAAACTAGGGAGAGGCCAGTCGGAAGCACCACTCCCTTAAAACTCAGTGTGGAGGAAGCCCACCCGCCTTCCTAACGTTCTAAGATCTCAGGAGCCCATGCCACCCGATCAATGTAAAGCACAGGAGAAGACATATTAAATTCTGAAACATTCTGATACATCTTGATACTGCAATCTCCATCAGATGAGTCTAGAGGAAAAATAGATAGTTTAGTGAGATTTGCATCGCATTCACGGCCGGAGTTTAGAACAGAGTCATCAGATGGATAAGAGTGAGATGGCAGATTATCAGAATTATTACAGGTTAGTTTTAAGAGGACAGGAAAACACCGAAAGAATTTCTCCAGTTAGGAGGACCCAGAGAGCGTTAGAAAGCCTCGGTCTTGCTCGTCGAAAAGAGATATTCCGCAACGATTTCTTAGCTATCTGAATAAAATATATAGCGGAGTAGCATTAGGAGAACAGAGAATTTTCACTCCCGATAAGCGCTGTCTTTAGCCTGAATGGCCAGAGTAACTAGGCACGACGAACCATGGGATCTATGGAGGACGGAAAGATTATCGAAGAAAGAAATGAACTAGCTACCATCCCATCTACGTTATAAGCTCCCACTTAGTGGCGAGACAAGCCGTACAGACAGTGCATCAGAGTTCAAAGCAAGTTCATTTCCATAAATGATATAGTTAGTGTAAGGAAAGGTCGACGCATCACCCGATCAATAGTTGCAGGAAAAAAAACGCATACGGGCAGGATGGAGCCCTGTTGATGAAGAGAAACTATTAAGTTTAAGAGAGATAGGTATGTGGGTCAGAATTTACCTAATAAGGAGCGAATGAAGCGAATCAGAACAACAAATAAAAGATATGCATATAATGAGAGAGAAACACTAAGTAGTCCAAAACTAGGACAAGTGTTTGTTCAAGATATTGTTTGGAGACTGATACAGGAATATGTGCTGGCAAAGTCTTATTTATTCCTCCAGATCGTCTCGAGAAATGTAAATGATGTCAAGCCCCTCCTCACTCACACGGCACTAAATCAGTATGAGAGGACCCCAACAATTCAGTGTTTGTATGTACATTGACAATCCCTAGAATATGAAGGAGCCTCAGTATTTGGAATGAGAAGATTATATCTAGTCTCTTGGAGGAAATAGGTCTTAGTAGATATTCAAAGAAAGAGTGAAAATCTGTTCTGTTAGGAGAACAGTAGTCAGGAAGTACAAGATTTATTGTCAGTAGAAGGATAAGAAATGATTTTGAGCTAATCTAGAGCATCGAATAGGATATTCAGAGAATTCACGAGACGTGTTAAGGAGTAGGAATATTAATGTTTACATAGGCACATCACTCCACACCCACACACAATGTATAATTAGATCATGGAATCCCAGTTTTGAAATACACATTCTATTTATCCTTTAACAATGTCTAAAATGGCATTTTATATAGACAGATTTTATGAAAACGTAAAAAGTTCCCACTTAAATGTCTTTTAATTGTGAATGTTGAGAAATTCTAGACCATGAAGCATTTCCCCCATAAGCTGCTGCTGTTGCCAATTATTGATTCAAGGACCCAGTTTTGAAACAACTTGGTATAGTCTGGCCTGTATTTACTTATCAAAAGGGAGAATCTAGTATGCTGGAAGTAGTTTTCAATTTAAAGAATCCCTATCGGCTTCAAAATAGCGAGAGCTAGATGGAATGTTTTGTAAGAATTTTGAAATGAGTTGTTTGATGTGAAAGTTTTTTGAGACCGATTAAATTTAATAGGTACTAGATTAATATTTTTTTCTGTTTCTTATTTGTAAGACATATTAAGTACATCAATAGGTCTTATCTCAGATTATTGATAATGACGCTAAATGCCAGTCTAATATTAATAACATTAACCAAAATGTCTTCTGGAATAACAAATTTAAATAACTGTAGTATACACTTTTCTGAAATTTTACTGGTTGTAAGCACCTGGTTTTCTTTAGAGCAGCATCACGTAATTCAGACTTTAAATCTTAGACAAAAGGACATTTCTCCTCATTGAAGAAGTCAATATAATATACTACAGTAAAATAGTAGTTGCATTTTTTTGATGTTATGAGGAATTTAGGTCTTTAATTCGGACAGGGTGAATTGGCTTATAGTATAACTAACGATAATAAAAATATGCACACCTTTTTGGAATTAATAAATATACGAAGGATTCAGTTGTTGAATTCTTATATTAATATGAGCATAGTCCTGTTAGATAAAGTGTTAGATGGTGAAAAAAACTGGAACACAGTATCAGGAGTTTAAATAGTGTAGCTATACTGTTGGAAGAAAAGGGAACGGATGTTATTGCAGTGTGTCTTGTAGGAATGTTGCTGGCGTGCCATTAAAATTTTTGTCATGAATGCAAGGAAACCGTAGTCTTGAGTGCGCTAGTGTTCTGCATAGAGGTTATGCGTGCCTTATGAGGTGGCCAAGGACAGCGGTGACAGTATTGGCTCAGCATTAGAGATGAAGGTGTGGGCCCGTTTCAGATGGATAATTTCTGCTTGATGTATCAAATGAGCAATGAACCGTATTAATTGAAGCTATGTGGTGAAAGAAATGATGAAAAATATATTGTATTAAAGTGAGAAGTCATATGGAAAGGAAATATAGAATGATTGTGGTTGGGAATCGACTAATACTAACAAAAGTGGATTGTACATTAAATATATCTGAGAGGAAAGTGACATTTGGTTTCAGCGAATAAAAATGGGGCATAACAGGAGTGACTGGCGTGGTTTTGTGAGGGGTAATGGTTGTGGGTGGGCATCGCCCAGGGAATAACGAACTGTGACATTGACGAGAAGCGTATGAGAGGTTTTTTTTCGACGAATTACTCTGGTTCTGGTACTAAACTATTGTTTTCAATGTTTATTTACGTTCCCCACCACAGTCATGGGTTCCATGAGAGGAATATAATATATATAATAATATAACTATATTATAAATATATATAAAATATATAATATATTACAATAAATACGCAGATATACTACGAGTCTATATCGTATAATATATATATATATAATATATAATATAAAAAGGAATTCCTCTCTCTCCTCTCTCTCTTCTCTCTCATCTCTCTCTCTCTCTCTCATCTCTCTCTCGTCTCTCGTCTCTCTCTCTACTCTCTCTCTCACTCTCTCTCTCTCTCTCAGAACAAAATTTAGCTTTCTTGCAATGATAACAATGTTATATATTTAATTAATATATGAAATATCTAAATTATATATTTTAATTAAAACACTATATATATATATATATATATTATATAGTATAATACAATGTAATATAGTATTATAATGTACCGAAGTTATATAAATACTTAAATATTAATATTATATATTATAGAATAAAAGGTAGCGGAGCGTAATATTATGAGGCACGTTATATCGTGCCTCTTGCGAGATAGCGTGAGGAAGATTAATGCACGAGGCTCTTTTCAAGTGCGGATAACATATCTTACTTTCGAAAGTTATTGTGGCCGAAAGGGGACTATAGGATATTGGACGCGAGATGTTAATATATTTCTTAGACCATAAGAAACTGCCTTATGGCCCACTATATTCATTTAATACGATCGTACTTGTGATTGATAGGGTTTCCAAAAACTAATATGACATTGCATTGTTTGAGACAATCACGGGGGTTACCCTTAAAAGGTATATAAAATATAGGATAAGATGAAGAGTGTACGCGATTGAAAGAGCGTTTGGCCCAGTCGTCGTAAGATGCCCATAGTGAGATCTTAGGAGTTGAACGATTTATATTTATAATCTATGAGCTTAATCTTACCATAACAATACAGTCCCTTAGAGAGCTAAAATAGCATTTTGAGGTCTTAAGAGTTCCAAAGCAGAGTGCAGACTCTTCCTGAACTATTCAATATATTTCTTTTAATGACAGCTGCTTTGGCGAGATGGTATTGTCAAACTTTTCCTACAATTTCCGTCTTCAAAATAGGGCCTAATACGGGTATTACAGAAAAATTGAAAACTTATTTTTGATTTAGCAAGCAAGACCGTCTGCAACATGTTTACGTACTTTCCTGACGGAAGCCAATTAGTAAGCTACAGACTGAGTGTTCCACACGCTTATTCTGGTAGTCCGCTCAGGAGCGGGGACTAGTCGGACTAAGTGACGGTATTTAGGACACTAATCTCTGATGATATTATATAATATTATTGGATAAAAAACGGTACTAGGTATAATATATATAGTACTCAGATATACCTCCCCAGTAATATAAATAATTGTTTAGTATTTAGGTATTTATGAGAGGTAAGTTATTAGTGAGATGTATCATATATATATATATTAATATTAAATATTAGTAAATTTGTTGAATTCTTTATTATAGTATATTATAGCTATTAGATATAAATGTACAGTAAAGAAATATATATATATTAAATTAGATTTACTATATATATATAATATATCATATATATAATATATATAAATTCTTATTATTTTAATAATATTATATACTATAATTATTATTATTAATATATATATATATACTATATATATATATATATTAAAATATATATATATATTATATATATTAATAATAAATATATATTTATATATAGTTTTATTAATTAAAACTTAAAGCTACATTATATATTAACTTAATATTACGATGATAAAGCTATCTGCCTCTTTTAAGTTGGTTAACGTGAGAGGGAATTAACACTCCAAAGCCATTATGACAATTCCCTCAAAAAAGTAAAGAAAAATAAAAGTAATGCAAATGTCATACCACCTTTAACTACACATTACCTTCATCATAGGCAAGCATTTGAGAGATCTTTTGCTAATTAAATGTTTGAGTCTTTCTTGTTACCAAGTCTTTTGACTTTTTTCTCTATTTCTTTGAATAATTAAATAAATGGTACAATGGTAATTTTCTTCTTTGATTTTTATTATAAACATTTTATTTTATCTTTTTTATATATTTTTTTTTTTATATTATCGTACTGTATATTCAATTAGTGGATAATCGCTTGATGTTTTGGTCTTATTACCATTCATGTATTTATTTATAAATTTATATTATATTATTATTGTTTATTATTGATTTATTATATATATTATTATTATTATTATATTTATAAATATTATTATTATTTATTATTAATATTTATTTTAATAAGAAACCAAAAAATAATGAAAAACGTAATATTATTACATTTGCACTACGATTAATTATATTATTTTCTCTATGTGAATAATACTAATCTTATACATATATATATTATATATAATCCTAATATATATTATATATATGTTGATATATATAATACCTATATATATATTATTATCATATATATATATGTATATATATAATATTATATATATAATACTATTATAGTATACTAATATATATATACTTACTATAATCTATATATATTATATGTTAAATATATAAAATAATATATATTATATAATATATTAATTATATAAAATATATATATAATAAAAATTATATATATATAGTATAATTAATTTATTATATAATATATATATATATATATAGTAGCTATATTATATATATTATTAATATAATAGATCAATAGATAATATATGAAATTATATATTAATATATAGCTTTTAATACGAGCTAGATATTAACGTGATCAGCTATACTTAAGCAATCTACTCTGCAGGAGTTCGGTAAGTATAGCTATTATTCATGTATATATTCATTAATATACTTACTTAATAGTTTTATAATGGATAACAGTATATATATATAGATACCTCTTTATAATAGATAATTGGGTTAGTGCATGATATTAGTAAATAAAAAAATATATATATATATATATTAAAATATACCTATATATATATTCTAAATAAATTTCCATTTGGATGGTTATGGAAGTATTCGATAATAAAGTTTCAGTAAATAGGTATAGTTAATATGATGCTAGATTATATGAAATTTATAGTGATAGTAGATCCTGGATAATAATTATAACTATATATGATAATGTAGAACTGTGTACTGTAGATAAGTGTTGATAATGTATATAAACAACCGGCATATCCTGTGATTTAGATATATATACTTGCAACCCAAGGACATCTCTCATTTATACTCACATTTACATAAGTCATATATAATGAGTCACAGAAATTTGGTATAATGATACTTGCTTTTATAAAATATATTACACCTCTTCCTTTAGTTTCTGCTATTAATGTTTTTACTATATTAATTATTCATTTAATGCAGTTCAATCTCATCATATATCAGTAGTAGAAGCATCTATAGATTCATCTTCATCATGCGCTATGCGATCGAATCTATCAATGATAGTCAATACAAATACTATAAATAAACTTGTCTTATATAAATCAATTATTCTCAATATCTTGTAGCTCCAGGAGTGCTATATAATCACTTTTGCTACTCCTCTATCTCCTCTCTAATCGAGGTATATAAATGTTATTCTATTAGATACACTAACATTTGAAGAACGACATTTGAGGAAGGGTCGCGAGAAAGTGCGAACCCAACAGATTTGAGTTGACAAGTTTATAGGAGTGAGACTCACAGTGTCCCACCTAAAAAACCGGATGTCGGTATGGTCAGCACCATTGAGTAAGGATGCTGTTACCGGACAATAACTTTGTGATCGCTCGAATGCTCGGATGACCTCCACGAGAAATACTCTATATGCGGTGCTCGAGTGTTACAAATTTATTTAACATATATTAGTAAAGTTGTCTTGTGGTGGGTTCGAAAAGTTTCTCGATGTAGTTGACCGATACTCACTAACTAGATAACGTTTGAGAAATTGTTTACGTTAATGTATATTACATATTTTGCCTCACCCCTTAATAATTCCATGAGTGTTGATGGTCGCACATAAACTATTATTAGCGGAAGAGATGTGCCTCGGACCGTGCGGAATCTGACGCATAGCTGGAGGTTTGATGGTATAATGCTGAATAGGACGGAAGGAGCCCCGTATGAGCGGAGACACGACTGGTCGTATATAAGAAGTGCGCGGATGATGTTTATACCCTAATATGAGCGGGTTGTCCAACTCTGACAATATAATACGTACAATTGAAAGTGATATCTAATGGACTTTAGTTACTATAAAAAAGCTATAACATATATAAGTATTTTATGGTAATTAAATTTATTATTAATTTTTATATATATAGTTATATATATATATTATAATATAAAATATTATATATACAATATATAAAGATTATATATTATATTAAATATAATATATATAGATATATGTAAAGTATGATAGGATGTGAAGATAAACTTATATATTATATTAGTGTAGAAATGTACCTAGTATTTAATAATTAATATATTATAACTATATATATATAACACTAATTTATAATAATAATATAAATATATAATAATAATAATATTATTACCCAGTTGAATCACTATATACTGTAGTAGTATTATACTCAATATATATAATAGTATATAATAAAAATATTATATTATATATTTTAATAGTATATATATAATATAGAATAATATATATATATATATATTTATATAGTAACAAATATTATATATTATATAATAATAATATACTCGTATATACTTATAGTATAGTATATATATTATATATAGTATATGATTAAATATACATACATAAACTTAAATTACACTAATCTGAAACCTACGACCCCAATAACTAGAAATAAATATACTAGAGTAATTGATATAAAAGATTTTCAACCTCCCGTGTGCGAAGAAATACGATGTTGTGATCGATCATTATCTATGGCATAAGAGGATGTCAGGGAATTATGAGATTATAACTGGTCCACTCGTCACACCGTATATTCATACTCTCTTACCTCAGACATACCTTTTCTGCTCAAGGCATCAATACCATATAACTCTTAATATTGCTCTAGTCTAAGATCGAATATAATAAACAAAATATGCTTGATAGATTTTCCTAAATAAAATACTTTTAAAAAAAACTCGACTCTCCTCATGCAATAATATCTTAAATAACGATTATCTGACCCATAATTTTTATACATCTTCTTCATTTACTTTTTACACATATGAATCATCATTCTTTGTGATCTTCGTTTAACGCATATATATACACATACCTTAGTTTTGAAAATTTATTTAAAAAAATTAATCACTCAACCGCTTGAGACTTCACACCACGAAACCTACCACATATATATATAATTAATGTACTAGAATGACCAACTATAGATATTATATTCACTACTACTCGTATTCCTGATATGACTTGAGAAGAAATAATACGACAATATACTTTGTCATATATCTTATACTTATATTATCACATGTTTTATGATGATTGCTGATAAAAGTAACTCTATAATCGGTTCTTAATGTTCCTTAGTCCATATCACCCTGTTATCTATTTATTATACTCTCGTCTAGTGATTCTGTCACGACGACATATCACATCAGCAGCAAATCAAATTCTCATCATTAAGAACCGAGGAAGCACTTTTCTGACACTCGGTCGACTGGTTGAACTAGTCTGACTTAACTAGTCTGAGCTGTACAGGGAAGTATAAACTGCTACTTTCGGTTTGGGAAGCGATCGCCTCGTCAGAGTGTGCTTTATGTAATTAGCCATATATTGTAGAAAGCATAATACCGACGTGTGATTCTTCTACGTTGCATGGAGGCGTGCATTTCATATCATTTCCCCACATCTAAACCCAACAAACCTTGGTTTAACTCTGCTTGCTCTCATTCTATTCGCTGCAGGGAGTGCTGCTTACACAAAATTTATCGTAGTATTCAATCCTTCAGAGGCTACCGTAAATTCTAGGTGCCAAAATTAATGAGATTATCTAATTCTCATGTCTCAATCCTAGCATTTCTTATCCCACGTTCACAACATATTTCCACTATGCTTCTAGACTTAAAACTGATAACTACTTCGCTAAACCTTTGAGTCTAATTCTACCTTAGATGATTCTGGATCTATTTCTATTTCTGTACCTCATCCAACTTATTTATTTATGCTTAACATTGTAATTTTTCTCTCTCTCTCTCTCTCTCTCTCTCTTCTCTCTCTCTCTCTCGTCTTCATCTCTCTCTCTCTCTCCTCTCATTACTCTTCTTTACTCTCCTTCTCTCTGAGGATTAATAACTAGAAGGCGTTAAGGTTTTGTTATGAAATAATTCCCTTGATAGTTTGGTTCTTTATTTAAAAATTGTTGCTTCGGAGTCATTTAGACCATCCTTCTCATTATTGTCTTATTGGTATATGGTATTCTGCCGTGTGCTCCTATCTTATATCATGCTCGCGCTTGTATACTTCTCTCTGGTTCAATCATTGAACACTCGATGGACTAATGGTGTCATCTCTAGGTTCCCTGAATTAAAAAGATGTGAAAAAAGTCAGTTCTCTTAACCTTCAGTAACTACGTTAGCGTTATCTGCTGGTGTAATTACTGTTTTCTCATACATAAAAGTAATGGTAATAGATAAATAGCATACTATCTCATATCTTCTCTAATCTTGATCTCTGAATAGCCTAGTATTAATATGGGACGACTAATGTACAAGAAGAAAACTCTCTACTGTTTTGACATCTTCTTGCTCTTTTAAGAGACACACATACTCTCATAATTGATCCTTTTCTATTGTCTAATCTGGATAGTTTGTCGCAGAGGTGTCCTCTATCAAATAAGGACGAGATACTGAAGTTGGAAGGATACTACACTATTATTTCTTACCTATAAACAATGCTATCTATATAGAGGTATGAGGTGTTTCAGAGTACTCCTCATAATTTCTTCAATGCCTACCTCAGTTGTGATTAATGTTTTATATAGGGTTGCCGTTCTATCCGATGTTTGTATAGGTGATTATCCTCACATAAAAAACAACCTACTCTAGTTTGTAAAAGTATAGAGTATGGCTTTTGTCTATATCGCCTTTTTACTTTTGCTGGAATTTCATCTTCTTCATTCATTCTATCCTCCTATCCCTCTCTCCCCTCCGCTTCTTCTCTCTCTCTTATTATCACTCTTTCATCATCTCTCTCTCTCAGTTGATATTAAATGCGTCACTATCACTTTATGTTAAATAATCGCTTACAATGGACAATGCTCTTACCTAAATCCCAGGTTCTCATACCCTATTCCCATTGAGAAGGGCTCGTGCGACACCGCCTTTCTACATAGTCTCATCTTTTCTCTTTAATCTCTGCTTACCTGTAGACTTATAACGCTATAATTTGATGGCTCACCAATCTTGCATGTACTCACTTATGATAAATTCATATAAGAATCGCCCCTATTAGTCGATTTCCAAATCTAACCCTATATATATATATAGTATATATTATATAATATATATAATAATATAACTATATATATATTAATAATAATTAGGATATAAAAATAATATATATCTCAAAAACTACATAGTACATATATATAGTGTATATATAAAATATAATAATATAGGTTATTAATGCTTATTGTATAGTATTCAAAATAGATATATATATATAATATAAATATTAATATATTATATATTATATATCTATTATAATATAATAATATTATAAAAATAATATAAATTAAGGATACAAACACAATTTAAATATATAATGTATATATATATATATAATATATATATAGTATATAATATTTATATATAATTAATATTTATGATATATATTGGATGAAATGAATATATACTCATTATTATATATATATATATTATTTATTGCTATATATATTATATAATATTAATATATAATTATATTATAATAATAAAATATATATATATAATTTATAAATATTTATTATATATATCTATAATATATTATAACATATATAATATTAAATAATATATAATTTATTAATAATAATATATTAATATAATATTATTAATATATATAAAAATATATATATATATAATATATATAATAATATATATATATTATATATATATATATAATATATATTAAATATATTATATATATAGAATTGCTCATATATATGTATTAGCTGAGACAATAATTGCCTTAGACCGCTGTTGTCACACAATCACGAAACAGGTTGTGTGATGAAGAAGAAATCACCCTGACAGTAATTAGTGTCACCTCCCCTATATTGCCTGACGCTAGCAAAGACCACGCACAGGATTTATAACTGGATTATTATGAGTATATGAGCTGTGTGTGCTGTGTATGTGTTATGCGCTTCATATTATGGGCCGACTAGCTGGGACTAGGATTCAAACACTCACTACAGCGTACTCCTGCTCCCAGCGCGTCACAGCGCATATCGATGTGCCATGTTCGATTGGATGGAAAAGCACGGTACTGCCGGTAGCTCGGAGGCGTCTCGAAATTGATATTTTTTTGATGGAGCAGGAGACGTAATATACATAAGCAAAAAAGAAATTTATAATCCCCCTACAATAGATGAATTTGTGTAGTATTATATATTTTAAATAGAGCTGTAGAAGCCGTAGCCGTGATAATGTTTATAATAACGTAGAACATGAGAGCTAAAAATAATTTACCGTGTCTCCGAAGATTTCCATTTCCCACATTCTCATACTGTTAGTTTCTAAATATAAAATAAATAAATTTGTCTCCATCTATTAGATCACTCTCTCTCCATCAAATACTCTATAATGTTCAAATAAAAGTATGTTATTATATTGATGTTGATATGAGATATAGTATATAATAGTATAGGTATATATATATATATATACTGTGTAGTTGTGTTGATTGTGTGTTGATGTTGTGTGGTAGTGGTACTGTTGTATATAGTGTTTAGTGTGTGTGTAGCGTAGTGTGGTTTGGTGTGTGTGTGCCTGCTGTATAGGTTTGTATATGTGTTAGTGTGTGGTGGTG
>JABUQX010029424.1:30000-37639 GCA_015478945.1 Trachelipus rathkii | reverse complement strand
GTATATATATATATAATATAGTATATATATTAGTATATAATATATTATAATATAGTATATATATATATTATATCATATTATATATATATAATATATTTATATATATATATATATATTATATATATATATATAATCTCATAACAACAAATTATACCTAACCTAACCTAACAATATATATATATATATATAAAATAATATTATATATATACTTATATATTTATATATAAGTATAGTATATAGTAATATATATATATATATATATATATATATATATATATATATATATATTATAATATTACTATATATATATATATATATATATATATATATATATATATATATATATAACTCTGAATACATTCATTTCTGATATGGTGATAAGTCATATTTTTGAATGATGAAAAGTTTTTAAGTAGAGGGAAGGGAGGAGAGTTGGATGGGGTGGGGTGCGGTGGGGGAAGTTTAGCCCGAGTTGTTATTATCCCCTTTTCTTTTTTCTTACCTGGAATACTATTTATTTTAGTACTGATTAACTAGATTCTTAAATAAACTCTTAACTAAAAACTCTTAAATAGTTTGGACAATAAATTTATTACATTTTAAAATTCATTTTGAATCTTGAAAAGATTTCAAGTTAAAAATTTGCAATTAAATTTTCCTTTAATTAAACTTGAAAAAGAGATTTCTTGAAAAAAGAGATTTTGGGAAAATCTTCAAAAAAAAGACAGGAGATATTTTATCCTCCACTTCACATTTTAATTATTTTCTCAAATCCTTTTCATTAGTAAATTTTATTTTCGGTTCGTTCCATTTTTATCTTATAAGAAGACTATATTTTATGTCTTCCAATATTGTTCTATTTTTTTATTTTTCTTCTTCTCCTGTCCGTATTCTTTTTAACAATTACTTTTCACTCTACTTGCAACCTTTTATTCTTCTTGTTCTCTTTCCCGTGTTTCTTTTTTCATATTTTTTTCCTTCTCTATTTTTAACCTTAAATGAAACTCTGAAAATCTTCGAGGAAAAAAATGTACTTGCTGGATGGAAAATTGTGCTATAACTTATAACTATAAAAAAAGGACCTCATGAGTCATATGGATCCGTTAATTTTGTGTTTTATGTAATTTTTGTTAAATATATTGTTAGTATATGATACTAACAACAATGTAAATTGGTAATAAGGATGATACGAAATTTTTAATTTTTAAAAATTAAATACTAAAGTAAGCAAGAACGTACATTTTGGATGAGAATGAAAATGCATTTTAGTGTTAAAACGTGAAAGAAATTAAGATAGGGTAAAAAATAAAGTTTAGGGGTAAAATTCGGTCCTTATTGATTTTTTTTTTAAATATTGATTCTGTGTATACATAACAAAATATATCAAAACCTGAACTAGGAGGGTTCTAGACTAAAACCTAACCTATATGGATCGACAATGCAGTAAACCTATACCTAACCTAGATGGATCTACTTTGCCGTAACTCTTTTCTCTTGTTTTAGGGTATCCCTAAAAAAGAGTTTTCCATTTCAGAAAATTATTTTTTCCCGGTAACTGGCAAACGTAAGATGATTAAAAAAGTACAATTTTATTAAATAATTACCTTTTTTTTTGTATGTAAAATTATTTGTTCCTGTTTATTTATTCCCACTGAAATTTATAGATTGTTAGTATCATATAATAACAATATATGAAAAATAAAAAAATAAAAAAAGCAAATATAACGGATCCATATAATCAATAAGGACTAAAAAAAAATTGTTTACCTATATATGTTATAAATTATTAATCTTCATAAAAAGAAACTCAAACATAATTCAAATTTAAAATACACATTTTGTTCGTTAACAAATATTATAATAAAACCTAAAATTTTGGAAATTAAAAATTTGGTTTGCTTTTTTGTTGTTAAAAAGGAAATATAATAATAATAATAATAATAATAATAATAATAATAATAATAATTAATAATAATAAATAATAATAATAATAATAATAATAATAATAATAATAATAATAATAATAATAATAATAATAATAATAATAATAATAATAATAATAATAATAATAATAATAAATTCAAAATATTTTACCGAGAATTTAAAAAATAGTTTCATAATTGCATGCAGTAACATAAAAATGATTGATAAGAATAAAAGCCTCAAATGAAAATAATTGATATGAGTCATGCTGAATACAAATGTCTTTGTATATTTCTTGTAAGTAAAGCAATAAATGGAAGCGATAATTTCTAATTTCTTAAAAGGAATAATAATAATAATAATAATAATAATAATAATAATAATAATAATAATAATAATAATAATAGGCTTTTATGTACTCATTAAAGCAGCGAAAAAATATTAATTTTTTAAAATCAGATTATCTCAAAACTAAAATAGCTAAGGGAAAAGGAATATCATTGTTGGAATGCTGGTCCACTTTTAGTGCGGATATTATGTAAAAATTAAAACAAAAAAAAAAAAAAAAAAAAAAAAAAAAAAAAAAAAATATCTCAAAAACTACAAATAGCTACAGCGAAAAGGAATACATTTTTTGGAATCCTTGTAAAAATTTTTAAGTAGGAAACTGTAAAAAAAAAAAATAATAATCAAATAAATAAAATAAATATTGGCTATTTTTTTTAGGAGCAGGGGACATAAATATATATAAATATATATATATATATATATATATATATATATATATATATATATATATATATATATATATATATATATATATATATATATATATATATATATATATATATATATATATTATATATATTAATATATATTTATTTAGGAAAGGGTATTACACGGCAATGTTAGGGGGCTCGAGGCCCGACGGGAAGATCAGGGGGGACGTTTTCCATACCCCGTAAGGGGAGGCGAGGGAACCTCCGCGACACCCGAAATACCACAGAGCAGGGGGTTCCGGAGACCCTCCTCGGAAGGGGGGAAATTAGCCCTACCCCGTAGTTCCCCGGAAGGCGAGAGACCCCGACTCCTGCATCGGTACAGTACACCGGGGGTTATTCTTGAAGTAAAAAAAAAAAAAAAGGAAAAATAAAAAAATAGTGTTTTGAGGATTTTTTTTTTTTTTTTTTTTTTTTTTTTTTTTTTTTTTTTTTTTTATTTTTGCACATTTTCGTAAGAAAATGTGGACAGCGATTCCAGCAAATGTATTCCTTTTCCTGTAGCTATTGTAGTTTTTTGAATATGAGAATAATAAGCGTATAAGAAAATTTTTTCACGTTAATGGAAAAATCATTCTCCAGATAATGATGTAATAATAATAATAATAAAATAATAATAATTAATAATATTAATAATAATAATAATAATAATAATAATAATAATAATGATAATAATAATAATAATAATAATAATAATAATAATAATAATAATAATAATAATAATAATAATAATAATAATAATAATAATAAATAATAATAATAATAATAAATAATAATAATAATAATAATAATGATAATAATAATAATGAATAATAATAATAATAATAATAATAATAAAAATAGTAATAATAATAATATAAAATAATAATAATAATAATAATAAATAATAATAATTAATAATAATAATAATAAATAATATAATAATAATAATAAATAATAATAATATAATAATCAATAATAATATTAATGGTAATAATAATAATAACGTAAAAATATTGACTAGGAACAATAATATAAGCAATAACTAAATATTAATAATAATAAATAATAATAATATAATAATAATAAAAAATAATAATAATAATGAATAATAATTATAAATGTAATAATATCTGACAATAATAATAATAATAATAATAATAATAATATAATAATAGGATAATTAATAATACATAATAATAATAATATTTTGTTAATAATTCCACAATATAATAAAGCTATGTTATAGCCAAAAAAATTAAAATTCAACATATAAAGTGACTTCACAAATGTGTCAAAAAAGTTCCATAAAAGACACAATCAGAACAATCGTTCATGCTACACTTCTCCAAGTAAGAAAAATCATATCACTCCTCAAGAAGGGTGTCCATTAAGTCGAACAGCGTCTAAAGTAAGGGGTCATACAGCCATCCACTGGAGGTTCTAAATAAGTAAAGAGTATCCGGAACTTTCCGTCTTTAGAGTCGCTTCGGTCGGATTCTCTTTCCTTTGAAAACTAAGAAGAATATATAAACTATTCCTGTCGAGATAATAATAATAATAATAATAATAATAATAATAATAATAATAATAATAATAATAATAATAATAATAATAATAATAATAATAATAATAATAATAATAATAATAATAATAGGATACTTGTTCTCCTACTACTACTAACTACTACTACACTACTACTACTAACTACTATCTTACTACTACTTACTAACTCTACTACACTACTACTACTACTACTAAAAAAAATAATCATAATTAATAAATAATAATATAATAATAATAATAATATAATAATAATAAATATATAAGATAATATAATAATAATAATAATAATAATAATAATAATAATAATAATAATAATAAATAATTAATATTGAATGAGCTTGAGTTGTGGATGTATTGGTCTAGCTTCAACTCGTATCTTTTAACACGGATTAGAAAATAAATTTTGTCGAAAAAAATGTTCCGAAAATGAATAGAAACTGAATGGAAGTTTGTTCCTTATCAAGAACGATTAATTCGAGACGCACAAAAGTGAGCAACAAAGGAGGATTTCTATTGTCCTCTAAACCAATGTGGAACGTCCAAAAAACCGAAACAATTTAGGTGTGTGTGTGTGTGTTTTTGTGTGTGTGTGTGTGTGTGTGTGTGTCGTGTGTTTAGTTCATATGTGTCTGAGCGTGTGTGTGTATTTTGTAAGTTCGTGCTGTGTGGGACTAGAAGTATAAGTGTGTGTGTTTGTGTGTGTGTGTGTGTGTGTGTGTGTGTGTGTGTGTGTAGGTGTGTGTGTGTGTATTTTGTGAGTGCGTCTTGAGTGGGATTAAGAGTGTGAGTGTTTGTTGATATGTAAGTGAGCGTGTGTTTACTATATATGTGTGTGTGTGTGTGTATTTTGTGAGTTCGTGCTGCGTGACTAAGAGTATGAGTGTTTGTGATTGTGTGTGTGTGTGTGTGTTTGTTGAAATATGTAGGTGAGTGTGCGTGTGTGTTATGTGAGATTTTGTGAGTTCGTGCTGTGGTATGACTAAGAGTAGGAGTGTTTGTAATTGTGTGTGCTTGTTGATATGTGTGTGAGCGTGTGTAGGTGTGTATTTTGCTGAGTGTGTGCTGTTTTGTGACTAGATTATATGAGTGTTTGTGATTGTGTGTGCAATTGTTGATACGCGTGTGAGTTTGTGTGTTGTATGAGTGTGTGTGTGTGTTATATGAGTGTGTGTGTGTGTGTTATATGAGTGCGTGTGACTAAGAGTGCGAGTGTTTGTGACTGTGTGTGTGACTGTGTGTGTGACTGTGTGTGTGTGTGTGTGTGTGTGTGTGTGTGTGTGTGTGTGTGTGTGTGGATATGTGTGTAAGTGTGCAAGTTAGTTGTGTGTGTGAGTGTGGGTGTGTGTGTAGGTGTGTTATATGAGTGTGTGTGTATTTTATGAGTGTGTGCAGTGTGTGACAAAGAGTGTGAGTGTTTGTGACTGTATGTGTGTTTGTGAGAGTTTGAATATATATATTTGAATGTAACGTTAGAGATTTGGAAAGCATTTGCATCCTGACAATGCGCTTTATTAACTAAAATATTTGTCACAAAGTTTCAGGTACACAAATACATGGAATGTCTTCCAATTATTGTATATATATATATATATATAATATATATATATATATATATACTATATATGATATAGTATATATATATATATAATATTTATATATATATATATATATATATAATATATATATATATATATATATATATAATATATCATATAGTATATTATATATTGCAAATATCTATATTTCTTTATTTATACAGAGATAATCCCAATCTATATAAGATAATGCATGGTAGGATTTATCAATTATAAAATTAATGTATTGGCCATTTGAGCCAGGTAAAGTTTGTCTAATGGAGAAATAATGATAATAATAATTGATTGAGATATTATATAATTGGAATTCGTTTTCAAATAAAAAGGTATAACTGACCGGATTTAAAAGAGATGCCAAAGGAAATTGAAAGAGGTAGGAGGAGAGGCGGTTAGTCAAGCCTTAAGATATAGTGGCCAAAATACGTGATTAGCGTCCTCAGGTTAACGATTAAAATTACATATAATCAAAAATGGAGAAAGGTTGCGTTGGTTTATTCTGTTTTTATAAATATTAAATAGTGAAGAAGTGACCCTATAAAGTAATACAAGAATAAGAATTTGACTTGTCTGAGTCCCCGATAAGGAGGTTTAATATTAGCAATGACCAAATACTTATTAATTTGTAACCAGGTTTAAGAACAATGAACATTGTAATAGAATAGAGCTCTCATTGCAAACCAAGAGTGTCGAGAATAAAAAAAGCAAAAACAACTGCTTTATATATATATTTATTTTCATTCTGCTCGGAATCGTTGCAGGGATATTAATTTATTCGTCAGGCTAAGCGTACTTTTACTAAAAGAAAGTGCGACAACCTGCTTGGTTCTCCTACTGATAAAAATTTCTGGCCCCTTGCCAAAAACATCTCGAACAACTTTTGTAAATCTTGCCTTTCCTCCCTTATTCGGCTCTGACGTTCTGTTGCTAACTCTCCTTCTTAAAAGGCCAATCTCTCTTCGGCCTACTTTTTTTTCATCTAATTCTACCCTGGACGATTCTGGCATCCCTCCTCCTACTCCTTCTCCTCTCAGGTTTCCCATGTCTTTACCTGTAATTACACACGATCGTGTGCATGGGATCCGGAGTTCTATGAACGTCAGGAAGGCAAGTGGCTCGGATTGCATTTTCCCTTCCCTTGTTTTTGAGGGAGTGCTGCTTCTAGCTTGACGCCACGTCCTCGTTTCAACTCTTACTCTCTAGTCTAAATACTAATACACTTATTCCTTCAATGCTGGAAAGCGCGCATATGTCCAACCAAATCCCGAAAAAGGTAGCCGCCTCTGATCCTTTTCTAACTAATCGCCCTATCTCTCACCTGAAATATTCTATATCTAATATTTGAAAAACTATCTTCTTATAACTAATACATTTCCTGGATAATCTGGAAGTCTTCAATTTACTATTCTATTATCATGAAATCACACAGTCTGAGCTTTACGTCGTATCGTAAGAGTTCAAAACTGGTGAAAACATAATCATTACCATATCATAAAACTGAATACACAATCAAACCATAAAGGTCATTACATGCCCATTAGAGAACAATGAGAGATCAGTAATGCTAAAGGGCGACATTAGACACTTAATATCACAAGCGCCTAATTGACCGGGTTCTGGCAGCGAGTTCACTGGGCTTCTCTAAAGCTCCCTTCCTTGGGTTTCTCCTTAATTTTTGACTTAATCTTGGTCTAAGTTTTCTCTCTGATCGGCTCCATATCAGCACTTGTCTGATGGGAATCGCCTCTTCCTCCTTTCCTGTTAACTGTGGTGTTCCGCAGGTTCTGTCTTATCTCCAAC
>JABUQX010029424.1:20000-25000 GCA_015478945.1 Trachelipus rathkii | reverse complement strand
TTTATTTTGGATGGTGGAAATATATATATATTTTTTTTGCCTGTAAAATAAAGGAATTTGGAGTCTGAACAGGAGCCGGAGCCGGAACCGGAGCCGGATCTTGGACATTTTAAATTGTGGAGTCGAAATATTTTAAAATGATGAACCCGAAGTCGGAGACGGCAAAACAAATTACCGCCACCTCAGCAATGGTTAGTACCATGTGACAGTGTTGCTCAGAGGAAAGAGTAATAAAAAAATTGTTTCCGAAATTATGGAGTAAAGGTGAATGTTCAAATTTGTGTGACTAAGTTAGTGTTAACGCCTAAGATTTAACGGGAAAGATTTAACAAGAAAGATTTAACGCAAGATTTAACGCAAGATTTAGCGTAAGATTTAACTCGAAAAAGATTTAAGGCAAGATTTAACGCAAGATTTAACGCGAAAGATTTAACGCGAAATATTTAACGCAAGATATAACGCAAGATTTAACGCAAGATTTAGCGTAAGATTTAACGCGAAAAAGACAAGGCAAGATTTAACGCAAGATTTAACGCGAAAGATTTAACGGAAGATTTAACGCGAAAGATTTAACGCAAGATTTAACACGATAGATTTTACGCAAGATTTAACGCGAAAGATTTAACGCGAAAGATTTTACGCAAGATTTAACGCGAAATATTTGACGAAAGATTTGACAAAAGATTTAAACGCGAAAGATTTAAATTCTAAAAATTTAAGGCAATATTTAACGAAAGATTTAAAGTTAAAACGAAAGAATGATCACGTGTTTTGCCTGTGACATTTAAAAGTAAGGAGGAAATTACCTTCAAAAATTCACTCTTAACGCTCGTTACATAGGCATAAAAAATAAAATACAAAACTTCATTCTCTAGGCAATAATAATAATAATAATAATAATAATAATAATAATAATAATAATAATAATAATAATAATAATAATAATAAAATAATGTAATAATTATAATAATAATAATAATAATAATAATAATAATAATAATAATAATAATAATAATAATAATAATAATAATAATAATAATAATAATAATAATAATAATATATTAATAATATTTTAATAATCGTGGTCATAACAGATAATAATTTTAAAAATTATAATATAAAATCATTAGTGATTGTATTAAAAACTGATTAAAAATAATAATAATAATAAAAATAATAATAATAATAATAATAATAATAATAATAATAATAATAATAATAATAATAATAATAATAATAATAATAATAATAATAATAATAATAATAATAATAATACTACTACTACTACTACTACTACTACTACTACTACTACTACTAATAATAATAATAATAATTAATAATAAATAATAATAATAATAATAATAATAATAATAATAATAAATAATAATAATAATTATAATAATAAAATAATAATAATAATAATAATAACAATAAAAAATAATAACAATGTTATGAAAGGAATCGATAATTAATAATAATAATAATAATAATAATAATAATAATAATAATAATAATAATAATAATAATAATAATAATAATAATAATAATAATAATAATAATAATAATAATAATAATAATAATAATAATAATAATAATTTAATAATATAATAATAATAATAATACTTTATTAATTTTACTACTACTACTACTACTACTACTACTACTACTACTACTACTACTACTACTACTACTACTACTACTACTACTACTACTACTAATAATAATAATATAATAATAATAATATTAATAATAATATAATAATAATAATAATAATAATATAATAATAATAATAATAATAAAGAATAATTTATTATTAATATATACTAATAATAATAATTAATAATAATAATAATAATAATAATAATAATAATAATAATAATAATAATAATAATAATAATAATAAAGAATAATATTATTAATAATAATAATAATTAATAATAATAATTAATAATAATAATAAAATAATAATAATAATAATAATAATAATAATTAATAATAATTAATGAATAAATAATAATAATAATAATAATAGTAATAATAATAATGGAAATGCAAAGTTTCAATTTTCTCTGACCTTTAAATTAATTAATAGAAATTAAAACAAGGAAAACATAAAATTATTAAAGAGACAATGGAGAGAGGGAATGGGGAAACTTTTACTATTATTATTATTATTTAGTTTTTATTATTATTATTATTATTATTATTATTATTATTATTATTATTTTATTATATTATTAATTATTATTTTATTATTATTATTATTATTATTATTATATTATTATTATTATTATTTATTATTATTTATTATAATTAGTTTTTATTATTATTATTATTATTAATTATTATATTATTATTATTATATTATTATTAATTAATTACTATTATTATTATTTTATTATTGTTTATTATTATTATTATTATTATTATTATTATTATTATTATTATTATTATTATTATTATTATTATTATTATTATTATTATTATTATTATTATTATTATTATTATTATATTATTATTATTATTATTATTATTGTATTATTATTATTATTATTATTATTATTATATTTTATTATATTATTATAATCTCAATATTTTTCCCATTATAAGTATTACTAAAGGAAATATTTTATTAATTATTATTTTATTATTATATTTTATTATTATTATGTTATTATTATTTATTATTATTATATTATTATCATTATTATTTTATGATTATTATTATTATTATTATTATATTATTATTATTATTATTATATTATTATTATTATATTACTATTTTATTATTATTATTATTATTATTATATTTTATTATTATTATTATTTTATTATTATTATTATTTTATTATTATTATAATATTATTATTATTATTATTATTAGTTTATAATTCGAATATTTTTCCCATTATAAGTATTATTATTATTATTATTATTATATTATTATTATATTATTATTATTATTATTATTATTATTATTATTATTATTATTATTATTATTATTATTATTATTATTATTATTATTATTATTATTATTATTATTATTATTATTATTATTATTATTATTATTATTTAATTATTTGTTATTATTATTATTATTATTATTATTATTTATTATTATTATTATTATTTATTATTATTATTATTATTATTATTATTATTATTATTATTATTATTATTATTATTAACTATCCTTTTTGGCAACATTTCAAGATATAAAGCTAAAATGAATTACAAATCATTTGAGTTGCAACAAACTCTATAACATTTTTTATGACAAATAAATTGGAAAGAAAAATGATGTTGAAAAATGTATTTATTTTATTAAGACTTGGAAAAGGTCTACACAGAACCCATCCAACAAAGCGAAAGTCAGATAAATTCTAAAGCCAAAGGTCGACATGCCTTTATACAGGCGTTTGAAAGTTTTTAGGACATATGAAGTGGGAAAAATTAGAGAAAAAAAGTGTATTCCAGACTTAACTAGTAATGTAGTGTAAGAATGAGCGCAGCAGTTAAGTCTGGGGGCAGTGAGTTAGAGAGAGAAAGAATAAGACTGTATAGATGGGCGATCATCGCTATCTTTTCTCATGGGAGAGGTGTACGATTACAAAGTTAGGAAGAGCTTTGCATGTTGTAATAGAAATAGTATAAGGAGGGTGTTGCAACAGCGAGACGGTATGAAAAAGATTGAAGAAAGTGAGTAAGAGTAGGAAAGTTAATAAGGAGGAAAACAAACGATCCCACCCTTTCAGAATAGCTGTGTGAGTGGAACCACTAAAGATATGCGATGAATACTCAATACAAGGGCCAAGAACACCCTTATAGAGGTCAAGAAATTAGGGCTTTTTAAAGATATTCTGAAGACTACTCAGAATACCCATCCTCTTAGAAACATGCTTAGCGAGATAAATAATGTCATGTCAGAAAAAATCACGAAAAAAGAAATACCAACAAAAATGGAAGGAGCAAATTGTGTGTTTCAAGTTGTGTCACTTTTTGGGAAGATTATTTCGAGTAGATAGATGGAGGAAACAATTTTTGAGACTGGAAAAAAAAACGTGTTTTCTCTTCCCCGATCAAGAAACGCAAGAAAGTTTAGTTCCACGTCCGTCCTCCTAACAGCGATGTTTGAAATTAAGGTTGACTCCTTTCAAATTGAAAGGAGTATCGAAGGGTGTGGAAGTGTAATCGTCAGAGTAAGAGTTGACAGGTGATGAAGTGACAGAGAGGAGATCATTGATGAAAAGTAGAAAACCAGTTGAATATAGGACAGAACCTTGAGGAAAAATATTATTAATAGATTTGAAGAAACAACAGACACCGAAAGAGGATAATATGGGAAATGAAAGCTTTGTGCCAGACTTTATCGAAGACTTTCGACTTGTTTAGACTCGTTTAGAGTCACAGCGAAAGATTCACAGAAATGCCAAAGAGTAGACGACACAGAAACAGAGAGAAGGAAAAAGAGAGATGGTCAGTTGAGCCTTCCTTATAACAGTCATACTGTCGATCAGAGAGATAAGATTCGGTATAAAGAATTAAAGTGATTCCATAACTTCTTGCTAAAGATAGATTAGAAAACTTTGGAAAGATCTGAGGTTAAAGGGATAGGATGATAGCTAGTGGGTTGAAAGTGGTCTCTCTTTTTTGGCACAGGTTGAATGAGCGTAATAATAATAATAATAATATTTTACTACTACTACTACTTACTACTACTACTACTACTACTACTACTACTACTACTACTAATAATAATAATAATAATAATAATAATAATAATAATAATAATAATAATAATAATAATAATAATAATAATAATAATAATAATAATAATAATAATAATAATAATAATAATAATAATAATAATAATAATAATAATAATAATGGAAATCCAAAGTTTCAATTTTCTCTGGCCTTTAAATTAATTAAAGGAGAAAGGAAAGATCAAAGTAGATAGGCAGACACGAAACAGTTTGCCAAGGCAGTTTACCAGAAAG
>JABUQX010029424.1:5000-12500 GCA_015478945.1 Trachelipus rathkii | reverse complement strand
AATATATATATTATATATAAATATATAATATTATATTTAATATTTATTATATACATATATAATATATATATATATATATATATTTATACCTTTTTGCAAGTTGCGCAATTATTGCATTCGAAACCTTGACACAGTACTTCAAAAGATCAAATTGGAGGAAAAAATACAAAAAATATCTACTTATTGCCTTTCATATATATATATATATATATATATATATATATATATATATATATATATATATATATATATATATATATATATATATATAATATAATATATATAATATATATATTATATTATATATATATATAAAAGTTCACTGAAATATGAGGCAGGAAAAAAGGGGACTAAGGGGGCATGACGTCTAGGAGTAGTTCGGGAAGAGAGAGAGGAGTTTCCTCTTCTCTCCGTGCCCCACCGGCCCACGAACGATTCCCCTGCAATCCCCAAACCTCCAAGTTCCTAATACATCATTACGATTAACCATTAAGGGGCATTGTTCAACATTGTTAAATTTTAATTAAACATATTTTGTGAAGGTAACAAGCAAATTTTGCAACTAGAATAGAAAAATTCGCATCTATCTGAATTGGAACTAGGCAACTCTTGTCTTTAAATGAGGGAATTTGCCAGCATTTATTCGATAAAAGTAATATTTGTATTAGGGCATCTGTAATTCAACGTTCATGATATATAGTATATTAATAGGTATATATATATGTTATTAATATATATATTATATATATATAAAGTATTTAATTTATATATAATATATATATATATATATATATATATATATATATATATATATATATATATATACAAGAATCTTGGAACTTAACTACATTCCCCCACACTGGAAACAAACATACATAATCCCAAAACTCAAACCAAAAAAAAAAGACCCCAACTCCCCCTCCTCCTATCGCCCCAATTGTCACTGCTTTTTGCTCCATTATAAATTGCTAGATGAAATTAAATTAACAAAATTTCCAACCCATTTCCCTCCCCAAGACTTCAGCACGGATTCAGAAAGCAACCATTCTACAGACCACATCCTCACCTCCCTCACACAATCACATCATTAATGGCTTCAACAAATCACCTTCCCACAGATCTATACTTACATCAATAGATATAAAACAAAGCATTCGACACCGTTCTCCCACACTCCTTATTCAAAAAATCCTCCACTCGCCCTAGAAATTAATAACAAAAAATGGCTTTCCAATTTCCTCACCAACCGTTTTGCAAAAGCCTTATACAAACAACCAACTCGCCATTCCTATTCAAATTACATAGAATGGCGTCCCACAGTGAGCTCAGTTTTCTCTCCAATTCTTGTATTGCAGTTTGCTTTTCCTGCTAGAATTCGTGCTCCACTCCAATCCCCAATCCACCAAACTTAAATACTTATGCAGACGACATCAGTCTTATTTCCCAACACCCAGACGTAAACCAGCCAACACAACAACCCCAAGAATATCTACATTTATTAAAAAATTGGTTAATCTCCAACAGATGACCGCATCCCCCTTAAATCCTCCATCACCTTTTTAAACACTGACCGTCATCAATCCTCCCTCCATCCCATAGATCACCCTGAACACAACCTTCCCAACACAACTTCACGATAGGAAACACACACTCCAACAACTACCTATACAATTTCTTTACGAACAAATCTAAACTTTGCCTCATAATATGGTCCCAATGCACTCTCAAAAATCGTAACACAAAAAAAACTACAAATCTCCAAAATCAGCCCTCGAGAATTATTCACAGGTTTGCACTAAAACCACCCCAAACCAACATTTACACGACGAAACCTCCATCCTCGCCAATCTCCAGCACCCTGGAAGATGGTGGGGACTCATTTCTATCAGAAAACCCGTAACCCAACCCACCCTTGTCACCAAATTCTCTCCAATCCCCTCGACAAAGACCAAAATCCCCCCTTTTCACCAGCTCAATTCTATTACAACATTTACCAACATAATTCCCCCGCCCCCTCCCAATAGGTCAAGGGATAACACATATCCATACTCATCTAACCAACACATAACCTACAAAACCGCCCAATATAACAATTTAATTAAACACCCCCTCCACCAAAACTGTTCCCCTAGAAGCTATGAAACGCTGTCCAGAAGAGGCCAAATGGACCTCGCCGGAGCAGATCAGGTCACCACCCAAAACTATTACAATATAAATATAGATTCCAACTAGACAATGTCACCTCCCCCACTTACACCAGATGTCACAATTCCCAAGATACACAATAGAGCACCCTCTCCTGGGGTCTCTGCTCTCGACGCCCCCGCGCCGACTTCTCTATATCTTTCCTTCTGCTCGACCTTTGGAATCGCCCAGTGGCGGACAGCCCGGTCCTGGAAGCAGTGTGGCCTCCAATTAAGGTGGGCCAAGGGCAGGAGTATAATATATATATATATATAATATATATATATATTATATTAATATATATATATATAATATATATATAATCATATTATATATATATATATATATATATATATTATATAATAATATATATATTATATAATAATTACATACATATAAAAACATTTTTCTTTTTTTAAGTAAACAACAAAATGAATAAAAATAAATACACGAAAATGTATCCTATATAAATAAACAAGTAATATAAATAAATAAATAAATAAATAAATAAATAATAAATAAATAAACAAAAAATAAAAGCGCAAATTTGAGAATGAAATTTTGGCGCCCTTTTCTTGTCTCCCTTCCTACTTCCTCTTTTTCTCCTTTTTCGCGACATTTTTATTCCTCAAATTTTGCAGAGAAAAATTTTCGAACAAATTTTTTTTCTTCCAAAATTGTAAATTTCAAAATATTTTTCCTTTAACGTTTCCGTTAAGGAGATGTTTCCCGTTTCCTATCATATATATATATATATATATATATATATATATATATATATATATACTATTATCCATTTATCTACATTATTATATATATATAATATATATATAATATATATATATAATATATATATATAATAATAATATATATTATATTATATATAAACTATTATAATTACTGTTTCCAATTTATCTAACATTATTATTATCTAATTATTATTATTATTATTAATTATAAATTAATTATTATTTATTATTATTATTATTATTATTATTATTATTTATTATTATTTTATTATATTATTATTATAATTTAATCCAAAACTTTTATTTACGCGCTATGCCACAGCAAGAAATTTTTAAAAAACTTTTTATATATATACATATTATATATATTATATATAATATAATATATTATTATAAATATATATAATTATATATATATATTATATATAATATATATATAATATATATAAAATATATCATCACCCACCTTCTCATCCCCCATATGTAAGGTGGCAATACATGCACTGGAAGCAGAAAGTGGTAGAAGAACATGAAGCAAGTCGAAAAGAAAGCCAAGCCTTACCGCCCCCTTTATGAATTTTAGTGAGAAATCATCGCAGCAGAAAATCCAACCCTAGAGGATTCACGGGCATCGACGAACCTCACGATAGACTCGTCAATGTATGGGTTCAATTCCTTGGCCAGGTGGGCTACAACCATACCACCTCACGAAGGCCCACCATTCACTCCTATTATGAACTTTTCTTCTCGCATCTGCCAAACTTACATTCCTCTCCTCCAGGCATGCCTTTACTGACTCGATCCACTATTTCTTCGGTCTCCCAGCCGGTCGATTCCCAACATGCTCACCACTATACATCCGCTTAACCAACCGACTATCATACATCCTTTCCATATGATCAAGCCATCAACGTAACTTTATTTAATTCTCTCATTTTAACCCCCTGTTCTTCACACTACCAACCTCTTAACGTTCAATTCCTATTTATCAATTTCCTCTTCAACATCTTATACACGTCACTAAGACTGTCCATCTGAACACATTGTACTTTAGATCTATACCTTTTATTCCAGACCATAGTCTCTACTATACATTAACACAGGTAACAACATACCCTCGCCCCTCATGTAACACCCTAGTGCATTCAAGACTTAGTCCCTTTATATCCACCAAGGATTTAATTGCACCAGCCACCTTCCTGCCATTCACAACTTTTCTACTTCACTCTGCATTATCTGTTCCCTTTTCATCCAACACATATTCTAAATATTTAAACTCAGACACTTGTTCCAGCTGCTCACCATCTAACATAACTTCACACCTAGGACTGTTCCCTCCACTCACAACCATAACTCTTACTCTTATCTACGTTTAACTTTCAAAACGCCCTCTTTTACACACCCTGCCAAAATCCCTCTACCAATCCTCCAAACTCTCTCAGATTCGCCACACAAAACCATATCATCCTCATATAATTTCTAGGGCACCCACCCCTCTCTTCCATTCTCCATTATTCTAACACCATCCCCTGACACCCACACCTCTAATTCTTTCATCACTACATCCATATACAAATTGAATAACCAAGGAGACATAACACATCCCTGCCTCACTCCGCTATTAATATTAAACCAATCACTTTCGACTTACATTTATTCTTACACCGCTTCACTAATCGTCATACATACTTTTGATTCCATTCAGAAAGCCTACCACCCAACACCAATATATCACTAACACCTGCCTACAGCTTCCATATTAATCCTATAATACGCCTGTTGCGAAATCCATTAAATCTAATACAATTTTTCTTCTTCTCTCCTCATTTTCTCAATCAATTTGTTTCAATGTAAATGATTAATCAACACATCCTCTATCACTTCTAAAAATCGCAACCTTGTTTCTTCAACCAAATACAGTCCTTCAGTCTCTCGAACGACACTCTTCGACCAAAATACCAGCATATATCTTCCCTGCAACTCTTAGTAAACTAATTCCCTTACAATTCCTTCATTTACCCTTATCCCCCTTACCCTTATATAAGGGTACTATTACTGCTCTCCTCCAATCCCTCGGAACTATACCACCATCCCTATTCGCTTTGTTACCAAACTTCCAAATCCAATCAATCACCGTCCTGGCCTCCGTTCTTGATCATTTCAACAGTAGTTTCTATCTATTCCTTCAAATTTACCATTCTTCAAACTTTCAACTCTACCCATTACCTTTTCCTTACTAAAGACCTCATCCCCAAAATTACCTATTTTCTTCTTGAACCATCAAACCCACAACACGTTCACCATCGCCTCTCTATTACTGCTCAATGTTATATCAGATTTCGAAGTGTTCCCTCCACACTCCCCCACATTAATTTCAAATCAAGATACGAAAGCTCTCATCCTTACTCATTTTCTAAGCAATCCCCTTATTCTATTCTATACCTTTCGCGCTTCTTCCAGAAGAGAGCTTCCTATTTCCCTTGTAAGTCTCCATTCATCCTCCTTCCAACTGTTCATTTACCTTTTTTTCCTATTACGTATGCATCTTTGTATCCTTTTTTCCTCCTTATATAATTTCAAAAACATCTTTCCTTTTGAAACCTCATCATTGCTTTCAAGCACATACACCACGGCTTCCCTTTTGCTTTTAACTCCTTACCTCACTCTTCATTTCCACCACCACTGTTTAACATCTTACTCCTACTTTGGCACATCCCATACTTCTTTTTGCACTACTAAGAACCACTTCTTCATTTGGCCTTTCAGATTTGGTTTCAGTTTCATTTGTTCACATTCAACCTATTTACTTGAGAGAAACATAAATACTAGGCATTTTACCTTGGACAAATAAATTCTCAACTCTTAATATATATATATATATATATTATATATATATATTATTTAATTATATATATATAATATATATATAATAACTATATATATATTATTATATTATAATATATATATATATGATATAATTATATATATATATATATATATATATAGGAACATTCGTAATATCTTTCCTCCTGTTTAAATTTTTGTGGCAAAAAGAAGGTAAAAATTTGGATATTTTTGAGTTTTTTCTATGTACATATCGACAAAATGGTACGAAAGCGCTCATGGTGCCCAGATGCGTAATTTTTAATAATGCAAAGTGACAATAAATTATAAATATAAAAATAAATTACATTAAGTGATGTTATGATACACGTTAAGTAAGGTTATTTTGAGTTACGTTAGTTTACAAAATTTAAACTTAATATTTCTTTAATTAGCTTCTCCGTATTCATCGTTTGAAGCTATTGGCAACTTTATCTTTTTGCTTATTGCTTAAAAAAAAAAAAAAAAAAAAAAAAAATACCTCTCAAGTGGAAAAATACATAATTTTATAAATATACTTTTTCGGTGAAAGTTCCTACTGAATAGCCATATAATATAATAATATATAATTTTATGGAAAATCTTAATCCATATATCTATGTTATATTAACTTGTATAATTACAAAATAATATATATATATATATATATACTACTATATATATATATATATATATATATATAAATATATATATATATATATATATATATAATATATATATATATATTATAATATGTAATACATTCTTAATGGAAAATCTTTCCTTCATTCCTGTTTCCGAACCCTTGCAGAAATGTTGGATAATTTCCTTAAGATAATTTAAGCACTTCATAAAGAATTGCAAAAAAAAAAAGACAAAAAGACAAAAGACAAAAAAGAAGTCACACCTTGAGCACAATCCCTGCAAGAAAAATAATTTTCAATTCTGAGAGAGAGAGAGAGAGAGAGAGAGAGAGAGAGAGAGAGAGAGAGAGAGAGAGAGAGAGAGAGAGAGAGAGAGAGAGAAGAGAGAGAGTTTAAATAAGCTCTTCCATCTTTTTTTTAGAAAAACAATTGAATGGAGGCAGGAATTAAGGCTGCCGAGTCATAGCCACGGAGATGCTATATTTTGGGTGGAGCTAGAGATACAAAAAAAAAAAGAAAAAAAAAGGAAAAAAAAGGAAAAAAATTAAGAGGGTCTGGAGCTGCAGTCACACCTTTTAAAATGATGGAGCCGTAGCCGGAGTCGGAGAAGGGGCTGGAGCCAGAGCCGGAGCCGGAGTCGGAGAAGGGGCTGGAGCCGGAGTCGGAGCCTTTAAATTTTAAAATTGTAGAACCGCGGAGTCTGAACCGGCAAATAAATTTACGGGGTCATCATCTCTGGCAGGAGCCCCCCCCCCCCACCATTCCATACTTTACTCTTTATTCAAAAGTTTTTCTTCTATTACTTCCTCACAATATGAGAAATAAATCAAATACAAATATTTCAATTAGGAATGCACGTATTATTTATTTGTACAGTTCATTAAATAATTATCACTGTAATTTAAGCAGATTCCATTTACGTCATTATAATAGGGCGTCTCTCTCTCTCTCTCTCTCTCTCTCTCTCTCTCTCTCTCTCTCTCTCTCTCTCTCTCTTCTCCTCTCTCTTCTCTCTCTCTCTTCTCTCTTTCTCTCTCGTTTTTTTTTTTTTCTATCTCTCT
>JABUQX010029423.1:0-24442 GCA_015478945.1 Trachelipus rathkii | reverse complement strand
AATCTAAAGTTGAAAAAAATAGCATTCATACTAAATCAACTTTCATGTAATAATTTGGACTCTAGGTAAATTAGGCAGGTCGTGAGGTATCTTCTTTGAAGAACTCAAAATACTTACATTCTGGTGTTACAATAAAGCGTAGTGAGCATTAGGTATATGCGTTTTATGTGTTATGACAAAGAAATTTAAAGTTGAAAAAATTAGCATTCATGCTAAATCACTTGCATGTAATAATTTGGACTCCTAAGTAATTTAGACATGGTGTGAGTATTTTCTTTGAAGAACTCTAAATTACTTACATTCTGGTTTAGCAATTAAAGCGTAGTCGAGCTAGGTATATCGTTTTAAGGGTTATAAACAAAGAATCTAAAGTTGAAAAAATTAGACATTCATACAAAATCACTTTTAATGTAATAATTTTAACTCCTAGGTAATTTAGGGCAGGTGTTTGAGGTATCTTCTTTGAGGAACTCTAAAAATACTTACATTCTGGTGTAATAATAAAGCGTAGTCGAGCTTAAGGTATATCGTTTAAGTGTTATTAACAAAGAAATCTAAAGTTTGAAAAATTAGCATTCATACTAAATCACTTATGTAATAATTTGGACTCCTAGAATTTAGGCAGGTGTTTGAGGTATCTTCTTGAAGAACTCTAAAATACTTAATTTTTGGTGTAGCAATAAAGCGGAGTGGGGCAGGTATTTGTTTTTAGTGTTATAAAAAAAGAAAATTCTAAAGTTGAAAAAATTAGTATTCTTAATAATTACTTTCATATAATAAATTGTAACTCCTAGTATTTAGGCAGGTGTTTTGAGATATTTTTTTTTTAAGATCTCTAAAATTCTCTTATATTTTGTGTAGAAATAAAGCGTAGTCGAGTTAGGTATATCGTTTTAATGTGTTATAACAAAGAAATCTAAAGTTTGAAAAATTAGCATTCATACTAAATCACGTTCATGTAATAATTTGGACTCCTAGTTTAATTTAAAGTAGGTGTGGGTGGTATCTTCTATTGAAGAACTATAAAATACTTACATTTCTTGTATAGCAATAAAGCGTAGTCGAGCTTAGGTATATCGTTTTAAGTGTTATAACAAAGAAATCTAAAGTTGAAAAAATTAGCATTCATACTAAATCACTTTCATGTAATAATTTGGACTCCTAGGTAATTTAGGCAGGTGTTTGAGGTATCTTCTTTGAAGAACTCTAAAATACTTACATTCTGGTGTAGCAATAAAGCGTAGTCGAGCTTAGGTATATCGTTTTAAGTGTTATAACAAAGAAATCTAAAGTTGAAAAAATTAGCATTTATACTAAATCACTTTTCATGTAATAATTTGGGCTCCTAGGTAATTTAGGCAGGTGTTTGAGGTATCTTCTTTGAAGAACTCTAAAATACTTACATTCTGGTGTAGCAATAAAGCGTAGTCGAGCTTAGGTATATCGTTTTAAGTGTTATAACAAAGAAATCTAAAGTTGAAAAAACTAGCATTCAAACTAAATCACTTTCATGTAATAATTTGGACTCCTAGGTAATTTAGGCAGGTGTTTGAGGTATCTTCTTTGAAGAACTCTAAAATACTTACATTCTGGTGTAGCAATAAAGCGTAGTAGAGCTTAGGTATATCGTTTTATGTGTTATGACAAAGAAATCTAAAGTTGAAAAAATTAGCATTCATACTAAATCTTTTTCATGTAATAATTTCGACTCCTAGGTAATTTAGGCAGGTGTTTGAGGTATCTTCTTTGAAGAAACTCTAAAATACTTACATTCTGGTGTTGCAATAAAGCGTAGTCGAGCTTGTGTATATCGTTTTAAGTTTTATAACAAAGAAATCTAAAGTTGAAAAAATTAGCATTCATACTAAATCACTTTCATGTAATAATTTGGACTCCTAGGTAATTTAGGCAGGTGTTTGAGGTATCTTCTTTGAAGAACTCTAAAATACTTACATTCTGGTGTAGCAATAAAGAGTAGTTAAGCTTAGGTATATTGTTTTAAATGTTATACCAAGAATCTAAGTTTGAAAAAATTGAGCATTCATACTTAATCACTTTCATGTAATAATTTGGACTCCTAGGTAATTTAGGCAGATGTTTGAGGTATCTTTTTTGAAGAACTCTAAAATACTTACATTCTGGTGTAGCAATAATGCGTAGTCGAGCTTAAGTATATCGTTTTAAGTGTTATAACAAAGAAATCTAAAGTTGAAAAAATTAGCATTCATACTAAATCACTTTATGTAATAATTTGGACTCCTAGGTAATTTAGGCAGGGTTTGAGGTTATCTTCTTTGAAGAACTCTAAACTACTTACATTCTGGTGTAGTAATAAAGCGTAGTCGGCTTAGGTATATCGTTTATGGGTTATAACAAAGAAATCTAAAGTTGAAAAAATTAGCATTTCATACTAAATCACTTTCATGTAATAATTTGGACTCCTAGGTTAATTAGGCAGGTGTTTGAGGGTATCTTCTTTGAGGACTCTAAATACTTACATTCTGGTGTAATAATAAAGCGTAGTCGAGCTTAGGCATATCGTTTTAAGTGTTATAACAAAGAAATCTAAAGTTGAAAAAATTGGCATTTCATACTAACATCACTTTCATGTAATTTTGGGACTCCTAGATAATTTTAGAGCAGTTGTTTGAGGTTTCTTTTTGAAGAACTCTAAAATACTTACATTCTGGTGTAGCAATAAAGCGTAGTCGAGCTTAGGTATATCGTTTTAAGTGTTATAACAAAGAAATCTAAAGTTGAAAAATAAGCTTTCATATTAATCACTTTCATGTAATAATTTGGACTCCTAGGTAATTTAGGCAGGTGTTTGAGGTATCTTCTTTGAAGAACTCTAAAATACTTACATTCTGGTGTAGCAATAAGGAGTAGTCGAGCTTAGGTAATATGTTTTAAAGTTGTTATAACAAGAAATCTAAAATTGAAAAAATTAGCATTCATGCTAAATCACTTTCATGTAATAATTTGGACTCCTAGTTAATTTAGGCAGGTGTTTGAGGTATCTTCTTTAAAGAACTCTAAAATACTTACATTCTGGTGTAGCAATAAAGCGTAGTCGAGCTTAGGTATATCGTTTTAAGTGTTATAACAAAGAAATCTAAAGTTGAAAAAATTAGAATTCATACTAAATCACTTTCATGTAATAATTTGGATTCCTAGGTAATTTAGGCAGGTGTTTGAGGTATCTTCTTTGAAGAACTCTAAAAATACTTACATTCTGGTGTAGCAATAAAGCGTAGTCGAGCTTAGGTATATCGTTTTAAGTGTTATAACAAAGAAATCTAAAGTTTTAAAAAATTAGCATTCATACTAAATCACTTTCATGTAATAATTTGGACTCCTAGGTAATTTAGGCAGGTGTTTGAGGTATCTTCTTTGAAGAACTCTAAAATACTTACATTCTGGTGTAGCAATAAAGCGTAGTCGACCTTAGGTATATCGTTTTAAGTGTTATAACAAAGAAATCTAAAGTTGAAAAAATTTAGCATTTATACTAAATCACTTATTCATGTAATATTTGGGACTCTAAGGTAATTTAGGCAGGTGTTTGAGGTATCTTTTTTGAAGAACCCTAAAAAACTTACATTCTGGTTTAGCATTAAAGCTTAGTCGAGCTTAGAAAGAAATCTAAAGTTGAAAAAATTAGCATTCATACTAAATCAGTTTCATGTAATAATTTGGACTAATAGGTAATTTAGGCAGATGTTTGAGGTATCTTCTTTGAAAACCTAAAAACAAACCCCCCGGGGGGGGAAATAAAAAGCGTAGTCGAGCTTAGGTATAATCTTTTAAGTGTTATAACAAAGAATCTAAGTTGAAAAAATTTTAGCCATTCATACTTTAAATCACTTTCATGTAATAATTTGGACTCCTAGGTAATTTAGGCAGGTGTTTGAGGTATCTTCTTTGAAGAACTCTAAAATACTTACATTCTGGTGTAGCAATAAAGCGTAGTCGAGCTTAGGTATATCGTTTTAAGTGTTATAACAAAGAAATCTAAAGTTGAAAAAATTAGCATTCATACTAAATCACTTTCATGTAATAATTTGGACTCCTAGGTAATTTAGGCACGTGTTTAAGGTATCTCCTTTGAAGAACTTAAAATACGACATTCTGCGTGTAGGAATAAAGCTTAGTTGAGCTTAGGTATATCGTTTTAAGTGTTATACAAAGAAATCTAAAGTTGTAAAATTAGCATTCATACTAAATCAGTTTTATGTAATAATTTGGCCTAGCTAATTAAGGCAGGTGTTTGAGGTATCTTCTTTATAAGAACTCTAAAAATACTTACATTCTGGTGTAGCAATAAAGCGTAGTCGAGCTTAGGTATATCGTTTTAAGTGTTATAACAAAGAAATCTAAAGTTGAAAAAATTAGCATTCATACTAAATCACTTTCATGTAATAATTTGGACTCCTAGGTAATTAAGGCAGGTGTTTGAGGTATCTTCTTTGAAGAACTCTAAAATACTTACATTTTGGTGTAGCAATAAAGCGTAGTCGAGCTTAGGTATATCGTTTTAAGTGTTATAACAAAGAAATCTAAAGTTGAAAAAATTAGCATTCATACTAAATCAACTTTCATGTTAAAATTTGGACTCCTAGGGGTAATTTAGGCAAGGTGTTTGAGGATCTTTTCTTGAAGAACTTTCTAAACTTTACATTTGGAGTAGCAATAAAAGTGTAGTCGAGCTTAAGGTATATCGTTTTAAGTGTTAAAACAAAGAAAATCTAAACTTGAAAAAATTAGCATTCATACTAAATCACTTTCAGGTAATAATTGGACTCCTAGGTATTTAGGCAGGTTTAGGGTATCTTCTTTGAAGAACTCTAAAATACTTAAAATTTTTTGGTGTAAAAAAAAAGGGGTAGTCGAGTTTGTTATATGTTTTAAGTGTTAAAAAAAAAGAAAATAAAGTTGAAAAAGAATTAGCACCCATTTACTAAATTCATTTTTATGTTAAATAATTGGGACTCTAGGTAATTTAGGCAGCTGTTATGAGGTATCTCTTTGAGAACTCTAAAATACTTACATTCTGGTTAGCAATAAAGCGTAGTCGAGCTTGGTATATCGTTTTAAGTGTATAACAAAATCTAAAAGTTTGAAAAAATTAGCATTCATTTTTAATTCACTTTCATGTAATAATTTGGACTTCCTAGGTAATTTAGCAGGTGTTTGAGGTATCTTCTTTAGAAAGAACTCTAAAATACTTACATTCTTGTGTGACATTAAAGCGTAGTCGAGCTTAAGTATATATCGTTTTTACCGGTGTTATAACAAAGGGAAATCTAAAGTTAAAAAAATTAGCATTCATACTAAATCACTTTCATGTAATAATTTGGACTCCTAGGTAATTTAGGCAGGTGTTTGAGGTATCTTCTTTGAAAGACTCTAAAATACTAACATTCTATTGTAGCAATAAAGCGTAGTCGAGCTTAGGTATATCGTTTTAAGTGTTATAACAAAGAAATCTAAAGTTAAAAAATTAGCATTCATACTAAATCAATTTCATGTAATAATTTGGACTCCTAGGTAATTTAGGCAGGTGTTTGAGGTATCTTCTTTGAAGAACTCTAAAATACTTACATTCTGGTGTAGCAATAAAGCGTAGTCGAGCTTAGGTATATCGTTTTAAGTGTTATAACAAAGAAATCAAAAGTGAAAAAATTAGCATCTCCCATTTACTATCACTATCATGTAAAATTTGGACTTCTAGGGATAATATGTTAGGCAGGTATTTGAGGTATCTTCTGAAGAACTCTAAAATACATTACATTCTGTGTAGCAATAAAGCGTAGTCGACTTTAGGTATATCGTTTTAAGTGTTATAACAAAGAAATCTAAAGTTGAAAAAATTAGCATTCATACTAAATCACTTTCATGTAATAATTTGAACTCCTAGGTAATTTAGGCAGGTGTTTAAGGTATCTTCTTTAAAGAACTCTAAAATACTTACATTCTGGTGTAGCAATAAAGCGTAGTCGAGCTTAGGTATATCGTTTTAGTGTTATAACAAAGAAATCTAAAGTTGAAAAAATTAGCATTTATACTAAATCACTTTCATGTAATAATTTGGACTCCTAGGTAATTTAGGCAGGTGTTTGAGGTATTTTCTTTGAAAAACTCTAAATTACTTACATTCTGGTGTAGCAATAAAGCGTAGTCAGCTTAGGTATATCGTTTTAAGTTTTATAACAAAGAAATAAAAATTAAAAAAATTTAGCATTTAGATACTAAAATTTACTTTTAATATAATAATTTTGGACTCCTTAGTAATTTAGGCAGGTGTTTGAGGTATCTTCTTTGAAGAACTCTAAAATACTTACATTCTGGTGTAGCAATAAAGCGTAGTCGAGCTTAGGTATATCGTTTTAAGTGTTATAACAAAGAAATCTAAGGTTGAAAAAATTAGCATTCATACTAAATCACTTTCATGTAATAATTTGGACTCCTAGGTAATTTAGGCAGGTGTTTGAGGTATCTTCTTTGAAGAACTCTAAAATTATTACATTCTGGTTATAGCAATAAAGCGTAGTCGACCTTAGGTATATCGTTTTCAAGTGTTATAACAAAGGAAATCTTAAAGTTGAAAAAATTTAGCATTCATACCTAAGTCACTTTCATGTAATAATTTGGACCTAGTAATATTAGGGCAGGTGTTTGAGGTTTCTTCTTTGAAGAACTCTAAAATACTTTCATTCTGGTGTAGCAATAAAGTGTAGTCGAGCTTAGGTATATCGTTTTAAGTGTTATAACAAAGAAATCTAAAGTTGAAAATAGCATTCATATTAATCCAATTTCATGTAATATTTGCGACTCCTAGGTAATTTTAGGCAGGTGTTTGGAGGTATCTTCTAAAGAACTCTAAAATAATTACTCTCTGTTACGCCAAAAGTATAACATGCTTATGTATATCGTTTTAAGTGTTATAACAAAGAAATCTAAAGTTGAAAAAATTAGCATTCATACTAAATCACTTTCATGTAATAATTTTGACTTCCTAGGTAATTTAGGCAGGTGATTTTTTAAGGTATCTTCTTTGAAAAACTCTTAAATTCTGGTGTAGTAATAAAGCGTAGTCGAGCTAGGTATATCGTTTTAAAGGTTATAATCAAAGAAATCTAAAGTGAAAAAAAATTAGCATTCAACTAAATCACTTTCAGTAATAATTTGGACTCTTGGTAATTTAGGCAGGTGTTTGAGGTATCTTTTTTAAGAAATCTAAAAAACTTACATTCTTGGGTAGCAATAAAAGCGTAGTCGAGCTTAGGTATATCGTTTTAAGTGTTATAACAAAGAAATCTAAAGTTGAAAATTAGCATTCATACTAAATCACTTTCATGTAATAATTTTGACTCCTAGGTAATTTAGGCAGGTGTTTGAGGTATCTTCTTTGAAGAACTCTAAAATACTTACATTCTGGTGTAGCAATAAAGCGTAGTCGAGCTTAGGTATATCGTTTTAAGTGTTATAACAAAGAAATCTAAAGTTGAAAAAATTAGCATTCATACTAAATCACTTTCATGTAATAATTTGGACTCCTAGGTAATTTAGGCAGGTGTTTGAGGTATCTTCTTTAAAGAACTCTAAAATACTTACTTTCTGGTGTAGCAATAAAGCGTAGTCGAGCTTAGGTATATCGTTTTAAGTGTTATAACAAAGAAATTTAAAGTTGAAAAAATTAGCATTTATTTACAAATCATTTTCATGTAATAATTTGGACTCCTAGGTAATTTAGGCAGGATTTTGAGGTATCTTCTTTGAAAAACTCTAAAATTCTTACATTCTGGTGTAGTATTAAAGCGTAGTCGAGCTTAGGTAATCGTTTTAAAGGTTATAACAAAGAAATCTAAAGTTGAAAAAATTAGCCTTCATACATACTATATCACTTTCATGTAATAATTTGGACTCCTGCGTAATTTAGGCAGGTGTTTTGAGGTAATCTTCTTTTGAAGAACTCTAAAATACTTACATTCTGTGTAGCAATAAAGCGTAGTCGAGCTTAGGTATCGTTTTAAGTGTCTAAAAAAAAGAAATCTAAAGTTGAAAAATTAGCTTTCATACTAAATCACTTTCATGTAATTAATTTTGGACTCCTAGGTAATTAGGCAGGTTTGAGTTATCTTCTTTTTAAAGAACTCTAAAAATTACTTGTTACATTCTGTTGTAGCAATTAAAAGCGCTAGTCGTCACCTTAGGTTATAATCGTTTTAAAGTGTTATAAGCAAAGAAATTTAAAAGTTGAAAAAAAAACCTAGCCCGCCCCTTGTATTGATTTAGCCCTCACCTTAGGGGCATACAAAAGTTGGGTGGAATAGAATACATCACTATGTGTTTGCTGTACGCCCTACAGCTCTTCGTGTTCTGGCACACAGACGTCCAACAAGTGGAAGTTCGTGCCTGGCTCACAGCGACTAAAATAAGAAGAAACAAAATCGGAAACAGTATTAATAGTCCCGTCGGCCTAAGGTACATGAAAGTGATTTAGTATGAATGCTAATTTTTTCAACTTTAGATTTCTTTGTTATAACACTTAAAATGATATACCTAAGCTCGACTACACTTTATTGCTACACCAGAATGTAAGTATTTTAGAGTTCTTCAAAGAAGATACCTCAAACACCTGCCTAAATTACCTATACTCCAGATTTCTTACTGAAAGTGTTTTAGTATGAATGCTAATTTTTTAACTTTAGATTTCTTTGTTATAACACTTAAAACGATATACCTAAGCTCGACTACGCTTTATTTCTACACCAGAATGTAAGTATTTTAGAGTCCTTCAAAGAAGATACCTCAAACACCTGCCTAAATTACCTAGGAGTCCAAATTATTACATGAAAGTGATTTAGTATGAATGCTAATTTTTTCAACTTAGATTTCTTTGTTATAAAACTTAAAACGATATACCTAAGCTCGACTACACTTTATTGCTACTCCAGAATGTAAGTATTTTAGAGTTTTTCAAAGAAGATACCTCAAACACCTGCCTAAATTACCTAGGAGTCCAAATTATTACATGAAAGTGATTTAGTATGAATGCTAATTTTTTCAACTTTAGATTTCTTTGTTATAACACTTAAAACGATATACCTAAAGCTCGGACTACAGCTTTATTGTACACCAGAATGTAAGTATTTCTAGAGTTCTTCAAAGAAGATACCTCAAACACCTAGCCCTAATTACCTAGGAGTCAAATTATTACATGAAAGTGATTAGTATGAATGCTAATTTTTATTCAACTTTAGATTTCTTTGTTATAACACTTTAAAACGATATACCTAAGCTCGACTAGCTTTATTGCTACACCGAATGTAAGTATTTTAGAGTTTCTCCAAAGGAGATACTCAAACACCTGCCTAAATTACCTAGGAGTCCAAATTATTACATAAAAGTGATTTAGTATGAATGCTAATTTTTTCAACTTTAGATTTCTTTGTTATAACACTTAAAACGATATACCTAAGCTCGACTACGCTTTATTGCTACACCAGAATGTAAGTAATTTAGAGTTCTTTAAAGAAGATACCTCAAACACCTGCCTAAATTACCTAGGAGTCCAAATTATTACATGAAAGTGATTTAGTATGAATGCTAATTTTTCAACTTTAGATTTCTTTGTTATAACACTTAAAACGATATTGATAAGCTCGACTACGTTTTATTGCTACAACAGAATGAAAGTATTTTAAAGTTCTTCAAAGAAAATACCTCAATTACCTGCCTAAATTACCTAGGAGTCCAAATTATTACATGAAAGTGATTTAGTATGAATGCTAATTTTTTTAACTTTAGATTTCTTTGTTATAACACTTAAAACGATATACCTAAGCTCTACTACGCTTTATTGCTACACCAGAATGTAAGTATTTTAGAGTTTTGCAAAGAAGTAACCTCAAACACCTGCCTAAATTACCTAGGAATCCAAATTATTACATGAAAGTGCTTTAGTATGAATGGCTAATTTTTTCTCAAACTTTAGATTTAACTTTGTTAACAACTTAAAACGATTATACCTAAGCTCGGACTACGCTTTATTGCTTTACCAGAATGTAAGTATTTTAGAGTTCTTTAAAGAAAGATACCTCAAACACCTGCTTAAATTAACTAGGAGTCCAAATTATTACATGAAAGTGATTTAGTATGAATGCTAATTTTTTCAACTTTAGATTTCTTTGTTATAACACTTAAAACGATATACCTAAGCTCGACTACACTTTATTGCTACACCAGAATGTAAGTATTTTAGAGTTCTTCAAAGAAGATACCTCAAACACCTGCCTAAATACCTAGGAAGTCCAAATTATTACATGAAAGTGATTAATATGATGCTAATTTTTTCAACATTAGATTTCTTTGTTATAACACTTAAAACGATATTACATGAAAGTGATTTAGTTTGAATGCTTACACCCAATTTTTTCAATTTAGAGTTTCTTTCAAACGAAGATACCTCAAACACCTGCCTAAATTATCTAGGAGTCCAAATTATTACATGAAAAGTGATTTAGGATGAATGCTAATTTTTTCAACTTTAGATTTCTTTGTTATAACACTTAAAACGATATACCTAAGCTCGACTACGCTTTATTGCTACACCAGAATGTAAGTATTTTAGAGTTCTTCAAAGAAGATACCTCAAACACCTGCCTAAATTACCTAGGAGTCCAAATTATTACATGAAAGTGATTTAGTATGAATGCTAATTTTTTCAACTTTAGATTTCTTTTTGTATATATTATTTCAACAACGAATAAACCCAAGCCGACTACGCATTATTGCTACGACCAAATGTAAGTATTTTAGAGTTCTTCAAAAGAGTACCTCAAACACCTGCCTAAATTACCTAGGGTCCAATTTATTACATGAAAGTGATTAAGTATGATGCTAATTTTTTCAACTTTAGATTTCTTTGTCATAACACATAAAACGATATACCTAAGCTCTACTACGCTTTATTGCTACACCAGAATGTAAGTATTTTAGAGTTCTTCAAAGAAGATACCTCAAACACCTGCCTAAATTACTCTAGGTCCAATTATTACATGAAAAAGATTTAGTATGAATTGCTAATTTTTTAACTTTTAAGATTTCTGTCATACACATAAAACGAATATAACCTAGCTCTACTACGCTTATTTGCTACACCAGAATGTAAGTATTTTAGAGTTCTTCAAGAAGATACCTCAAATACCTGCCCTTAATTAACTAGGAGTCCAAATTATTACCTGAAAAGTTATTTAGTATGAATACTAATTTTTTCAACTTTAGATTCTTTGTATACACTTAAAACGATTATACCTAAAGCTCGACTTACGCTTTATTGCATACACCAGAATGTAAGTATTTAGACCTATACTAAGAAGATACCTCAGCCACATGATAATTCTATCTAGGAGTCAAAATTATATAAAAATTGTGATTAAAAATAAATGTTACTTTTTTTCACTTTAGATTTCTTTGTATAACACTTAAAACGATATGACCTAAGCTCGGACTACGTTTTATTGCTACACCAGAATGTAAGATTTTAGAGTTCTTCCAAGAAGATACCTCAAAGACCTGCCCTAAAATTACCTAGGAGTTCCAATTATTACATAAAAAGTGATTTTAGTATGGAATGCTATTTTTCAACCTTTAGATTTCTTCGTGTATAACATTAAAACAATATAACCTAATGTTGGACACTCCTTATGCTACACCCAGAATGTAAATATAGATCTTCAAAGAAAGATACCTCAAAACACCGCCTAAATTACCTTAAGGAGGTCCCAAAATTATTACTGAAAGTGTATTTAGCATGAATGGTATTTTTTCAACTTTTAGATTTCTGTTATAACACTTAAAACGAGATACCTAAGCTCGACTACGCTTTTTTTTTTACCCGAAAAGTAAGGATTTTTTAAGTTTTTCAAAAAAGATTCCCCAAACAACCGCCCCAAATACCTAGGAGTCCAAATTATTACATAAAAGTGATTTAGTATGAATGCTAATTTTTTCAACTTTAGATTTCTTTGTTATAACACTTAAAACGATATACCTAAGGTCGACTACGCTTTATTGCTACAACAGAATGTACGTATTTTAGAGTTCTTCAAAGAAGATAACTCAAACACCTGCCTAAATTACCTAGGAGTCAAAATTATTACATGAAAGTGATTTAGTATGAATGCTAATTTTTTCAACTTTAGATTTCTTTGTTATAAACTTAAAAACCAATCCAAGTCCGCTTCTCTTTTATCCTTTCACCAGATTGTACGTGTTTTAGAGCTTCCCTCAACCGCTACCACAACCACCTGCTCTCAAATTACCAAGGAGGTCCAAATTATTACAGAAAGTGATTTATATGAATGCTAATTTTTTTCAACTTTAGATTTCTTTGTTATAACACTTAAAACGATATACTAAGCTCGACTAGCTTTAATACTACACCAGAATGTAAGTTTTTTAGAGTTCTTAAAGGAAGATACCTCAAACACCTGCCTAAATACCTAGGAGTCCCAAATTATTACATGAAAAGTGATTTAGTTTAAATGCTAATTTTTTCAACTTTAGATTTTCTTTTATAACATTAAAACGATATACCTAAGCTCGACTACGCTTTATTGCTACACCAGAATGTAAGTATTTTAGAGTTCTTTAAAGAAGATACCTCAAACACCTGCCTAAATTACCTAGGAGTCCAAATTATTACATGAAAGTGATTTAGTATGAATGCTAATTTTTTTCACTTTAGATTTCTTTTGTTATAACACTTAAACGATATACCAAGGTCGTTACGCTTTATTGCTTACAACCAGAAATGTACGTATTTAGAGTTCTTCAATAGAAGATAACTCAAAAACACCTGCCTAAAATTACCTAGGAGTCAAAATTATTACATGAAAGTGATTAGTATGAATTGCAATTTTTTCAACTTTAGATTTCTTTGTTATAACACTTAAAAACGATATACCTAAGCCCGACTTCATTTTATTGCTACACCAGAATGTAAGTTTTTTAAGGTTTTTCAAAAGAAGATCACCTCAAACACCTGCCTAAATTACCAAGGAGTCCAATTATTACATGAAAGTGATCGTTTTAGTATGAATGCTAATTTTTCAACTTTAGATTTCTATATGTTTATAACTTTAAAACGATATACCTAAGCCGACTACGCTTTATTACTACCACCAGAAATGTAAGTTTAATTTAGAGTTTTTTCAAAGAAGATACCTTCAAACACCTGCCTAAATGACCTAGGAGTTCCAAATTATTACATGAAAGTTGTTTAGTATGAATGCTTAATTTTTTTCATACTTTAGATTTCTTTGTTTATAACATTTTAAACGATATACCTAGGCTCGACTACGCTTTATTGCTACACCAGAATGTAAGTATTTAGATTCTTTAAAGAAGATACCTCAACCAACCTGCCTAAAAATTACCTAGGGTCCAAATTATTAACATGAAATTGATAATTATGAATGCAAGTTTTTTTCACTTTTAGATTTCTTTGTTATAACACTTAAAACGATATTACTAAGCTCGACTTCACTTTATTGCTACACCAGAATGTAAGTATTTTAGAGTTCGTTAAAGAAGATACCTTCAAACACCTGCCTAAATTACCTAGGAGTCCAAATTATTACATGAAAGTGACTTAAGTATGGAATGCTAATTTTTTTCAACTTTAGATTTCTTTGTTATAACACTTGAAACGATATACCTAAGTTCGACACGCTTATTGCTATAACAGAATGTACGTATTTAGAGTTCTTCAAAGAAGATAACTCAAACACCTGCCTAAATTACTAGGAGTCCAATTTATTACATGAAAGTGATTTAGTATGAATGCCTTAATTTTTCAACTTAGATTTTTTGTTATTACATAAAACAATGACACCTAAGCTCGGACTACACTTTATTGCTACACCAGAATGTAAGTATTTTTAAAGTTTTTCAAAAAATATACCTCAAACACCTGCCTTAAATTACTAGGAGTCCAATTTTTTTATTAAAGTGAATGTAGTTTAATCGATAATTTTTTTAACTTTTAATTTTTTTTTTTTTAAACATATAAAAATATATCCTAAACTCGACTACGCTTTTTTTTTACACCAAAATGTAAATAATTTTTAGATTTTTTTAAAAAAAATACCTCAAAACACCTGCCTAAATTACCTAGGAGTCCAAATTATTACATGAAAGTGTTTTAGTATGAATGCTAATTTTTCAACTTTAGATTTCTTTGTTTCTAACACTTAAACGATATACCTTAGCTCGACTACGCTTTATTGGCTTAACACCAGAATTAAGTATTTTAGAGTTCTTTAAAGAAGATACCTCAAACACCTGCCTAAATTACCTAGGAGTCCAAATTATTACATGAAAGTGATTTAGTATGAATGCTAATTTTTTCAACTTTAGATTTCTTTGTTATAACACTTAAAACGATATACCTAAGCTCGACTACGCTTTATTGCTACACCAGAATGTAAGTATTTTAGAGTTCTTCAAAGAAGATACCTCAAACACCTGCCTAAATTACCTAGGAGGTTCCAAATTATTACATGATAGTGATTTAGTATGGAATGCTAATTTTTTCAACTTTAGATTTCTTTGTTATACACTTAAAACGATATACCTAAGCTCGACTACGCTTTATTGCTACACCAGAATGTAAGTATTTTAGAGTTCTTCAAAGAAGATACCTCAAACACCTGCCTAAATTACCTAGGAGTCCAAATTATTACATGAAAGTGATTTAGTATGAATGCTAATTATTTTCAACTTAGATTTCTTTGTTATAACACTTAAAACGATATACCTAAGCTCGACTACGCTTTATTGCTACACCAGAATGTAAGTATTTTAGAGTTCTTCAAAGAAGATACCTCAAACACCTGCCTAATTTACCTAGGAGTCCAAATTATTACATGAAAGTGATTTAGTATGAATGCTAATTTTTTCACCTTTAGATTCCTTTGTTATAACACTTAAAACGACATACCTAAGCTCGACTACGCTTTAGTGCTACACCAGAATGTAAGTATTTTAGAGTTCTTCAAAGAAGATACCTCAAACACCTGCCTAAATTACCTAGGAGTCCAAATTATTACATGAAAGTGATTTAGTATGAATGCTAATTTTTTCAACTTTAGATTTCTTGGTTATAACACTTTAAAACGATATACCCAAGCCTCGACTTACGCTTTATTGCTCACCAGAATGTAAAGTTATTTTAGAGTTCTTCAAAGAAGATACCTCAACACCTGCTAAAATTACCTAGGAGTCCAAATTATTACATGAAAATGATTTAGTATGAATGCTAATTTTTTCAACTTTAGATTTCTTTGTTATAACACTTAAAACGATATACCTAAGCTCGACTACGCTTTATTGCTACACCAGAATGTAAGTATTTTAGAGTTCTTCAAAGAAGATACCTCAAACACCTGCCTAAATTTCCTAGGAGTCCAATATTACCTGGAAAGTGATAGTATAATGCTAATTTTTTTTCAACTTTTAGTTTTCTTTTTAACACTTAAAACGATAACCTAAGCTCGACTACACTTTATTGCTACTCCAGAATGAAAGTATTTTAGAGTTAATCAAAGAAGATACCTGAAACACCTGCCTAAATTACCATTAGTTCAAATTATTAAATGAAAGTGATTAGTATGAATGCTAAATTTTTCAACATTAGATTTCTTGTTAAACACTTAAACGATATCCTTAAGCTCGACTAACGCATTATTGCTACCCAGAATGTATAGTATTTCTAGAAAGTTCTTCAAGAAATACCTCAAAAACACCTGCCTATTTACCTAGGAGTCCAATTATTACATGAAAGTGATTTAAAATGAATGCTAATTTTTTCAACTTTAGATTTCTGTTATAACACTTTAAAACGATATACCTAAGCTGGACTACGCTTTATTGCTTACACCAGAATTGTAGTATTTTAGAGTTCTTTAAAAAAGATACCTCAAACACCTGCCTTAATTACCTAGGGGCCCAAATTATTACATGAAAGTGATTAAGTATTGAATGCTAATTTTTTCAACTTTAGATTTCTTTGTTATAACACTTTAAAAGTTATACCTAAGCTCGACTACGCTTATTCTACACTCAGAATGGTACGGTATTAGAGTTCTTCAAATAAGATACCTCAACAACCTGCCTAAATTACCTAGGAGTCCAAATTATTACATGAAAGTGCTTTAGTTTGATGCTAATTTTTTCAACTTTTAGATTTCTTTGTTTTAACACTTAAAACCGATATACCTAAGCTCGACTACACTTTATGCTACCTCCAGAAATGTAAGTGATTTTAGAGTTCTCAAAGAAAGAATACCTCAAAACAACAGCCTAAATCACCTAGGAGTCCCAAAATTATTACATGAAAGTGATTTAGTATGAATGCTAAATTTTTTCAATTTAGATTTCTTTTGTTATAACACTTTTAAAACGATATACCGAAGCATCAGACTACGCTATTTGCTACACCAAGAATAGTTAAGTATTTTAGAGTTCTTCCAAGAAGATACCTCACAAACACCTGCCTTAATTACTAAGGAGTCCAAATTATTACACTGGAAAGTGATTTAGTATGAATGCTAATTTTTCAACTTTAGATTTCTTTGTTTAACACTTAAAACGATATTACTAAGCTCGACTACGCTTTATTCTACAAGAGAATGTAAAGTAATTTTAGAGTTCTTCAAGAAAGATACCTCAAACACCTGCCTAAATTACCTAGGAGTCCGAATTATTACTGAAATGATTTAGTATGAATGCTATTTTTTCAACTTTAGATTTCTTGTTATAACACTTAAAACAATTACCTAAGGTCGACTACGCTTTATTGCTACACCAGAATTACTATTTTAGAGTTCTTTCAAAGACAGATTACCTTCAAACAACCTGCCTAAATATACCTAGGAGCCCAAATTATATCTGAAACCGATTAGTATGAATGCTAAATTTTTCAACTTTAGATTTTCTTGTTATAACACTTTAAAACGATATAACTAAGCTCGACTACGCTTTATTGCTACACCAGATGTAAGTATTTTAGAGTTCTTAAAGAAGATACCTCAAACAGCTGCCTAAATACCTAGGAATCGCCAAATTATTACATGAAAGTGCTTTAGTATGAATGCTAATTTTTTTCAATTTAGATTTCTTTGTTTATAACCACTTAAAACGATATACCTAAGGTCGACTACGCTTTATTGCTACCCCAGAATGTAAGTTATTTTTAGAGTTCTTCAAAGAAGATACCTCAACACCTGCTTAAATTAACTAGGAGGTCCAAATTATTACATTGAAACTGATTTTAGCATGAATGCCAATTTTTTCAATTTTTTAGATTTTCTTTGTTATATAACATTTAAAACGATATTTGACCTAAGCTCGACTTACACTTTATTGCTACACCAGAATGTAAGTATTTTAGAGTTCTTCAAAAAAGATATACTCAAACACCCTGCCTAAATTACCCTAGGAGTCCAAATTATTACTGGAAAGTGATTTAGTATGAATGCATAATTTTTTCAATTTAGATTTCTTTGTTAATAAACTTTTAAAACGATATACCTAAGGTCTACTACGCTTTATTGCTACACCAGGAATGTAAGTATTTTAGAGTTCTTCAAAGAAAATACCTCAAACACCTTCCGCTTAAATTATCTAGGAGTCCAAATTATTACGTGAAAAAGTGATTTAGTATGAATGCCAATTTTTCAACTAGATTTCTTTGTTATAACACTTAAAACGAATATGCCTAAGCTCGACTACGCTTTATTGCTACACAGAATGTAAGTATTTTAGAATTTTCCTCAAAGAAGATACCTCAAACACCTGCCTAAATTACCTAGGAGTCCCAATTATTACATGAAAGTGTTTTAGTATGAATGCTAATTTTTTTCAACTTTTAGATTTTCTTTGTTATAACCCATAAACGATATACCTTAAGCTCGACTACGCTTATTACTACACCAAATTGGTATTTTAGAGTTTTTCAAAAAAGATACCTCAAACACCTGCCTAAAATTACTAGGAGTCCAAATTATTAATGAAAGTGATTTTGTATGAATGCTAATTTTTTAACTTTAGATTTCTTGTTTATAACACTTAAAACAGATATACTTAGCTCGAACTACCATTATTGCTACACCAGAAGGAAGTATTTAGAGTTCTTCAAAAAAAGATACCTTCCAAACACCTGCCTAAATACCTAGGAGTCCAAATTATAACATGAAAGATAAGTAGAATGCTAATTTTTCAACTTAGATTTATTGGTAATATAAACATTTAAAACCAATATAAACCTAAGCTTAAAACCCAACAATACTCAATTTATATGCTACACCAGAATGTAATATTTTAGAGTTCCTCAAAGATGATACCTCAAACACCTGCCTAAATTACCTAGGAGTCCAAATATTACATGAAAGTGATTTAGTATGAAAGGTAATTTTTTCAACTTTAGATTTCTTTGTTATAAAACTTAAAACGATATACACAAGCTCGACTACGCTTTATTGCAACACCAGAATGTAAGTATTTTTGAGTTTTTCAAAGAAGATACCTCAAACACCTGCCTAAATTACCTAGAGGAGGAAACTTATTACATGAAAAGAATTTTTAGTAGTGAATGCTATTTTTTCTTATTTCTGTTTTCCTTTGATGTCATAACACATAAAACGATATACCTAAAGCTCGACTACGCTTTATTTGCTACACCAAATGTAAGTATTTTAGAGTTCTTCAAAGAAGATTACCCCCAAACACCCCCCCCAAATACCTAGGAGTCCAAAATTATTACATGAAGTGATTTAGATATGAATGCTAATTTTTTTCAACTTTAGATTTCTTTGTTATAACACTTAAAACGATATTTCTAAGCTCGACTACGCTTTATTTGCTACACCAGATTGTAAATTATTTAAAGTTCTACTTAGATGATACTTCAAACACCTGGCTAAATTACCTAGGAGTCCAAATTATTACATGAAAGTGATTTAGTATGAATGCTAATTTTTTCAACTTTATATTTCTTTGTTATAACACTTAAAACGATATACCTAAGCTCGACTACGCTTTATTGCTACACCAGAATGTAAGTATTTTAGAGTTCTTCAAAGAAGATACCTCAAACACCTGCCTAAATTACCTAGGAATCCAAATTATTACATGAAAGTGATTTAGTATGAATGCTAATTTTTTCAACTTTAGATTTCTTTGTTATAACACTTAAAACGATATACCTAAGGTCGACTACGCTTTATTGCTACACCAGAATGTAAGTATTTATGAGTTCTAAAGAAGATTACCTCAAACACCTGCCTTTATTTACCTAGGAGTCCAAATTATTACATGAAAGTGATTTAGTATGAATGCTAATTTTTCAACTTTAGATTTCTTTGTTATAACACTTAAAACGATATACCTAAACTGGACTACACTTTATTGCTACACAATAATGTAAGTTTTTTTAGAGTTTTTAAAAAAAAAAATATCTCAAACGCCTGCCCAAAATTACCTAGGAGCTCAAATTATTACATGAAGTGATTTAGTATGAATGCTAATTTTTTCAACTTTAGATTTCTTTGTTATAACACTTAAAACGATATACCTAAGGTCTACTCCGCTTTATTGCTACACCAGAATGTAAGTATTTTAGAGTTCTTCAAAGAAGATACCTCAAACACCTGCCCTAAATTATCTAGGATCCCAAATTATTACATGAAAGTGATTTTGTATGAATGCCAAATTTTTTCAACTTTAGATTTTCTTGTTGTTATAACACTTAAACGATATACCTTAGCTCGACTTACGCTTTATTATTACACCAAGAATTAAGTATTTTAGAGTTCTCAAAGAAGATACCTCAAACACCTCCTAAATTACCTAGGAGTTAAAATTATTACATGATGATTTGTATGAATGCTAATTTTTTCAACTTTAGATTTCTTTGTTATAACCCTTAAAACGATATACCTAAGCTCGACTACGCTTTATTACTACACCAGAATGTAAGTAATTTAGAGTTTTTCAAAGAAGATACCTCAAACACCTGCCTAAATTACCTAGGAGTCCAAATTTTTAACATGAAAGTGATTTAGTATGAGTGCTAATTTTTTTGACTTTAGATTTCTTTGTTATAACACTTTAAAACGATATTACCTAAGCCGACTACGCTTTTATGCGCGTACACCAGAATGTAATTATTTTAGAGTTCTTCAAAGAAGATACCTCAAACACCTGCCTAAATTACCTAGGAGTCCGAATTATTACATTAAAGTGATTTAGTATGAATGCTAATTTTTTCAACTTTAGATTTCTTTGTTATAACACTTAAAACGATATACCTAAGCTCGACTACGCTTTATTGCTACACCAGAATGTAAGTATTTTAGAGTTCTTTAAAAAAGATACCTCAAACACCTGCCTAAATTACCTAGGAGTCCAAATTATTACATGAAAGTGATTTAGTATGAATGCTAATTTTTCAACTTTAGATTTCTTTGTTATAACACTTAAAACGATATACCTAAGCTCGACTACGCTTCATTGCTACACCAGAAATGTAAGTATTTTTAGAGTTCTTTCAAAGAAGATACCTCAAACACCTGCCTAAAATTACCTAGGAGTCCAAAATTACATTGAAAGTGATTTAGTATTGAGGCTTTAATTTTTTGACAGATCTTTGTTATTAAACACTTAAAAACGATATACCAAGCCCGACTACGCTTTATTGCCACACCAGAATGTAAGTTATTTTAGATTTTTTAAAGTAATAAACCTCAAACACCTCCATAAATTAACTAGGAGTCCAAAGTTATAACATTAAAATGATTTATTATGAAGCTAATTTTTTCAACTTTAGATTTCTTTGTTATAACACTTAAAACGATATACCTAAGCTCGACTACGCTTTATTGCTACACCAGAATGTAAGTATTTTAGAGTTCTTCAAAGAAGATACCTCAAACACCTGCCTAAATTACCTAGGAGTCCAAATTATTACATGAAAGTGATTTAGTATGATTGCTAATTTTTCCACTTTAGATTTCTTTGTTATAACACTTAAAACGATATACCTACGCTCGACTACGCTTTATTGCTACACCAGAATGTAGTATTTTTTAGAGTTCTTAAAGAAGATATCTCAAACACCTGGCTAAATTACCTAGGAGTCCAAATTATTACATGAAAGTGATTTCGTATGAATACTATTTTTTTCAACTTTAGATTTCTTTGTTATAACACTTAAAACGATGTACCTAAGCTCAACTACGCTTTATTGCTACACCAGAATGTAAGTATTTTAGAGTTTTTTAAAGAAGATACCTCAAACACCTGCCTAAATTACCTAGGAGTCCAAATTATTACATGAAACAGATTTTAATTATGGAAAATTGCTAAATTTTTTCATCTTTAGATTTCTTTGTTATAACACTTAAAACGATATACCTAAGCTCGACAACGCTTTATTGCTACACCGGAATGTAAGTATTTTAGAGTTCTTTAAAGAAGATACCTCAAACACCTGCCTAAATAACCTAGGAGTCCAAATTATTACATGAAAGTGATTTAGTATGAATGCTAATTTTTTCAACTTTAGATTTCTTTGTTATAACACTTAAAACGATATACCTAAGCTCGACTACGCTTTATTGCTACAAAAGAATGTAAGTATTTTAGAGTTCTTCAAAGAAGATACCTCAAACACCTGGCTAAATTACCTAGGAGTCCAAATTATACATGAAAGTGATTTAGTATGAATGCTAATTTTTTCAACTTTAGATTTCTTTGTTATAACACTTAAAACGATATACCTAAGCTCGACTACGCTTTATTGCTACACCAGAATGTAAGTATTTTAGAGTTCTTCAAAGAACATACCTCAAACACCTGCCTAAATTACCAAGGAGTCCAAATTATTACATGAAAGTGATTTAGTATGAATGCTAATTTTTTCAACTTTAGATTTCTTTGTTATAACACTTAAAACTGAAAACACTTAAATATATTATACGCTTTATTTGCTACACCAGAATGTAAGTATTTTAGAGTTCTTCAAAGAAGATACCTCAAACACCTGCCTTAAATACCTAGGAATCCAAATTTTTACATGAAAGTGATTTAGTATGAATGCTAATTTTTTCAACTTTAGATTTCTTTGTTATAACCCTTAAAATAAGATACCTCAAACACCTGCCTATATTACCAAGGAGTCCAAATTATTACATGAAAGTGATTTAGTATGAATGCTAATTTTTTCAAATTTAGATTTCTTTTTTATAACACTTAAAACGATATACCTAAGCTCGACTACGCTTTAATGCTACACCAGAATGTAAGAATTTTAGAGTTCTTCAAAGAAGATACCTCAAACACCTGCCTAAATTACCTAGGAGTCCAAATTATTACATGAAAGTGATTTAGTATGAATGCTAATTTTTTCAACTTTAGATTTCTTTGTTATAACACTTAAAACGATATACCTAAGCTCGACTACGCTTTATTGCTACATCAGAATGTAAGTATTTTAGAGTTCTTCAAAGAAGATACCTCAAACACCTGCCTAAATTACCTAGGAGTCCGAATTATTACATTAAAGTGATTTAGTATGAATGCTAATTTTTTCAACTTTAGAATTCTTTGTTATAAATTACCTAGGAGTCCAAATTATTACATGAAAGTGATTTCGTATGAATACTAATTTTTTCAACTTTAGATTTCTTTGTTATAACACTTAAAACGATGTACCTAAGCTCAACTACGCTTTATTGCTACACCAGAATGTAAGGTATTTTGAGAGTTTTTTAAAGAAGATACCTCAAACACCTGCCTAAATTACCTAGGAGTCCAAATTATTACATGAAACAGATTTAGTATGAATGCTAATATTTTCATCTTTAGATTTCTTTGTTATAACACTTAAAACGATATACCTAAGCTCGACAACGCTTTATTGCTACACCGGAATGTAAGTATTTTAGAGTTCTTTAAAGAAGATACCTCAAACACCTGCCTAAATAACCTAGGAGTCCAAATTATTACATGAAAGTGATTTAGTATGAATGCTAATTTTTTCAACTTTAGATTTCTTTGTTATAACACTTAAAACGATATACCTAAGCTCGACTACGCTTTATTGCTACAAAAGAATGTAAGTATTTTAGAGTTCTTCAAAGAAGATACCTCAAACACCTGGCTAAATTACCTAGGAGTCCAAATTATTACATGAAAGTAGTTTAGTATGAATGCTAATTTTTCAACTTTAGATTTCTTGTTATAAAACACTTGAAAACGAAATACCTTAAGCATCGGACTACGGCTTATTGCTACACCAGAATGTAAATATTTTAGAGTTCTTCAAAGAACATACCTCAAAAACACCTGCCTTAAATTACCTAGGCAGGTCCAAATGTATTACATGGAAAAGTGACCCTTTCGTATGAATAGCTAAGTGTTTTTCAACTTTAGATTTCTTTGTTTATAACACTTAAAACGATATACCTAAGCCCGACTACGCTTATGCTACACCAGAATGTAAGTATTTTAGAGTTCTTCAAAGAAGATTCCTCAAACACCTGCCTTAAAATACCTAGGAATCCAAATTTTTACATGAAAGGTGATTTAGGGATGAATGCTAATTTTTTTCAACTTTAGATTTCTCTTTTATAACTCTTCAATAAAGATACCTCAAACACCTGCCTATATTTACCAAAGAAGTTCCAAATTATTACATTGAACCAGTGATTTAAGTATTGAATGCTTAATGTTTTCAAATTTAGATTTCTTTTTTTATAACACTTATAAAACGATATTACTAAGCTCGACTACGCTTTAATGCTACACCAGAATGTTAGAAAATTTTAGAGTTCTTCAAAGAAGATACCTCAAACAACCTGCCTTAAATACCATAGGATGTCCAAATTATTACAATGAAAGTTGAATTTAGTATGAGATGCCCTAATTTTTTCAACTTTAGGATCTTCTTTGTTATAACACTTTAAAACGATATACCTAAGCTCGACTACGCTTTATTGGCTACATCAGAATGTAATTATTTTAGAGTTCTTCAAAGAAGATACCTCAAACACCCTGCCTAAATTTAACTTAGGAGTTCCGAATATTTCATTTTAAAGTGATTTAGTATGAAATGCTAATTTTTTTCAACTTTAGATTTCCTGTATAAATTACCTAGGAGTCCAAAATTATTACATGAAAGTGATTTAATCTAATATGAATACTAATTTTTTCAACTTTAGATTTCTTTGTTATAACACTTAAAACGAATTTCCTAAGCTCGAACTACGCTTTATCGCTACACCAGAATGTAAGTATTTCATAGAGTTTTTTAAAGAAGATACCCTCAAACACCTGACCTTAAATTACCAGGAGTCTACAAATATTACATTGA